>JAUZNJ010033790.1:0-13004 GCA_034780135.1 Jordanella pulchra | reverse complement strand
AGGTAAGGTTCCTAAAAGTGCTTTGTATGTGGGGGATAAATTATGTCTGAGGCCACCTCCTCTGTTAAGGGATGGCTAGCCTTTTGGTCACACCTACAGTACATTTATCTCTGTTTTCTCCTGCATCAGTCAAAACTGATGAGGTCTCTTGGATGAGAGGTGAAACATCTTCTAGAAAACTACACGTCCAGTTGTCTAAACTGAACTTTCCTAGCTTGACCATAACCTGGATGACTGAGAACCTTCACCAATATGTTAACTCAGTTCAATTTTTTTACAGGATTTTAAAAAATATTTTTAATGTAGGGTTTAATGTTATTGGACTCATCTCGGTTTGATTGATTTTAATTTAGTGCATTATAGTTACATTTAGATGGTTTAGTTCAGTTTTGCTCAACTGAGTTTAATAGAAAAGAAATTAGTTAAATTTTGTTAAACTCAGATAAAGTAGTTTAATCTTTTTACTTCATTTCAATTTGATTTGAATAAACACAACTTAATTCTGTTTAGTTTATTTCAGTTAATTCACTTTAGCCTACTTTAGTTTAACAAACTATCTTCAATATAGTTCTGTGTGATTTCAATTTATTCTGTATAGACACACACAACTTTGTTCATTTCAATTAAGATAGGTTCATGTCCGTTTTACATCCAGGAGAATCTATTTTTATTTTAGAAACATACCAACATAATTTCCTGAATTAATTTTAGTCTAATTATGTTGAATAAAATTCAGTCATATCAATCACATTCACATTACCTCTACAAAACTAAATAGTCAAATTAAGCCCGAACATTATTATATTGTAATATAATTTCAAATAGGCTCTTTCCGTAAATGATTTTAAGATAAGTACTTAGATGCTGCCTTACTTCACCACATACACTGATAGATGTTGAGGTTCAGTTTGTAATAGACACCTCCAGTTGTCTGGTTTGAGGTTATAAATGACCTTGAACTCATTTTTAAAAACTCTCGTTGACAGCTTTTATTTTTTAATGACTTTTAAAAGTTTTGATTATGGCATAAAGGCTTCTATGTGTGAATTACAACATTTCTTTCTAGTAAGATGTATAAATATGTCATTGAGAGTAATGTTTTAGTGTTAGCCATCAGGTCATTTTTGATATATATCCTTACTGTTTCAGGGGCTTTCCTTTTAAACTCTTGTACATATTACAATAGATAATTCTAAAAGATGTAGAGGTATAATTATTATCCATAGACAGCTTATTTTCCATATCTAAATGGAAGGTGAAGAACTTTGTACGGACAGGAACAATTTTTGTTTTGCAGTCGGTTTTAAATGGCAGTCACTTGGCTTCATGCCAAGAAGAAGCACTGCAGATGTTGATGGAAGTGGTCATGACAAAATGTAAAGTAGGTCAGAAGAAAGTAGCAAATGCTTACTAGTACTATAAGAGAGCACCTGGCGATGTACCAAGAACATATTTGACGACATGTACAGGACAATGTACATGTTGGACAGCAGAGATTGGTGAGGTTCTGTTGTAGCAGTAAGGTGGGATAAGGCTTCTCTAAAAAGGGACTGAGTGGTTGTTTCTGCTGGTGTTTTATTTATTTTTCACCCAAAAAAGGGCTTTTAGGTTTAAAAACTGTGCATCATATCCATCCACTTTGTAATCATACACCACTCTGTGCTGGTCTTGGAAGACACTAAAGTTTGCTCTTGTAGCATGATAAATCATGAATAAAGAGAATGAAGCCAATTGTAAAGCTCTGTACATGTGCATGATGAAGATAAGGGTGGAGACAGAAGGCTGAATAGATTTTAATATAGTAGAGAGATGATGGAAATATTGCCATGAAGATACTTATGTGTCTATCAAATTAGAGAATGGCTAAAGAGGATATTGATGTATATTGCAAGAAAGAAGATGCAGATAATTTGCAGTGAAAGATGCAGACAGGCAAGGGAGAATTGAGACAAATGGTTGGAACTCTGAAGGGAAACAATATTAACCAGATGTTTACATGAGTAGCCACTGAAAATAGATTTGTGTTGGACTTTAGCTCTGTCTTAGAGGACGTTGAATAACCCTTTTTGAATTGAGCAGGTAAACTTCCCTTTTAGCAGAGCCCCTGCTATTAAAACTCACTTCTTACCATCTGTATTATTCTATGTCAGTGTGTTTGTGCTTTTAGAAATTTTAAAACTTAAAGCCCCCCTAAGTGTAACATTTGATATACAAAATGTAAAAGAAAAGGAGAAATATTTGGTGTTGGGAAGAGAAAATGGCCAAAAGAGAAAAAAATCAAAACAGCTAAATAAACTTGCTGCAAATAACATTAAGAAAAGATGAAACTTCATAAAAGGAGAAAAGAGTGAATGACTAATAGAATCAAGTGAAAACAAGAGACAAAACATCTTTCTTTAGACATTTTAGTAGTTAGTTTTTTTCTTTGAAAATTTGTAACCAAACTTTTCTGGGAAGCTTTGTTACTGTTCCATGTTTTCTTTGTTTGTTGCTAATGCATCTCTGTGGTTTGCTGGAGCCACAAAGACTTAAAAATAACATGGAAATCCCTTTCAATTAATTTGTTTCTCATCATTTCCTTGTCTTTCAAGGGTGAATGATGTTTCACCTTTTTATATACAATATATGAGCCTTTTCCATTTTGTATGACAGATTTTATTTAAATGTTGTCTTGATTCTAAGGCCTGGGAGTAATTAGGTCTGGGTTTGGATGGTGACCTTAACTTACCAGAAACTCAGGTTAATCACGGAAAATAATGTTTAATAAGAAGGGCAAGTATCTAACATAATTTGAATACCTTTAAAAGAACAAATCATAATAATTAATCATAATATGCAAACTGCTTCATTGTCTTAAACATTCAAGTGTGATGAAAAGTAAAAACCATTGAAATGTATAGAATGTAGTAGGGCAAATGGTGTTATTTTATATAAAAAACTTTTTTACAATTATGAAGTATCTTACATTAGATTTTAATTGTGAAGGTTTTGAAATTGTTCTTTAAGTTTTTATGAGATTATATTGATAACAAAGCAGGTTTTAATTGTTATATTTTTGCTTTTAACTTCCGGCAACCAGGTGGGCTCTTTCTTCATGATAAATTTGTGCCTCGTGGTCATCGCCACCCAATTTTCTGAGACAAAGCAAAGAGAAAACGCCTTGATGAGGGAGCAACGTGCTCGTTACTTGTCTAATGATTCAACTCTAGCCAGTTACAGTGAGCCAGGCTCATGCTATGAGGAGATGCTACGATATATTAGTCATCTTTACCGGAAGTTCAGGCGCAGGCTGCAGAGAATGTACTACGGATGGCACAGGTATGTGTAGTTTGTATTCTGCTGAGATTTATCCTTTCTGTTTCTTCGTGACATTCATTTGCTTTATAAAGTATATTTTTTAAAACAAAAATTATTTTAGTATCGTCCAAAATGAGGCTAGCATAGATTCTTTGCTAACATTATATGAAGGCAACAAAGAAGTTTGGTTTTCTTAATAGAAAAATAGGGATAACAGCAAATAAATTTTCTGTTTGTCTCCATGAGCAGACCTCCAAATCTTGCAAAAGTGATTCTGTCTTCCTACCTAATTAGTTACCGTTACCAGAAATTACTTCACTGTTAAATTCAATTTTACTGTAACATAAATTGTCCTAAGTATGTTACATCTTGTATTCTTCAGCAGTTAGAACTATCTAAGAATAGGTTTCCATGATCAATAATCCTTTCTGTCTCTTTCTTTGTTGATTAGCAAAAGACGTAAAAAGGTTAATCCTAATGGCAGTGGAATTGGCAGTAATGGTGGTGGCAATGGACATGGCCAAGGTTCCAGCAGGGGTTCAGCACCTGGCACTGCATTGTGGCTGAGGCCAATTCATAACCTCCTGCAGCACCATCAGCACCAACACTGTCGCCTCAGCAATGGTGGACAGCACACAATCAACACCACAAATGCTGAGCACACGGATCGGGAATGCCGTGTTGAAAGAGGAGATGAGTTCGAGATGAAGTCTCTTTCTGTTACAAGAGAAAGTACAAACAGCGATAATCCCCCTGATGTCTCTCAGGGAATGGGTGCCCTGTTCGGGCAACTAAACGGGGGGATGAACTATCCTACCATTCTGCCATCATTTGTGTGCAGCTACAGCAGCAAGACGCCGCCTCCACACTCAAAGCAGTGCGGGCGCAGTCCGGAGCAGCATCCATTGAACCACCCAGTGTCTGAGCACACAGAAGCCCTGAGCAAGCTTTACCAGCTTATGGGACAGCACAGTAAGAAAATCATAACACACATTGTAGAGATATAGGCAAAAGTGAAATAAGTGTATTTTTTATTTATTTTTTATTAAGGAGATATTATGTAAGATTTTTACTGAAAAATATCTTTAAAATTGCATTTTAATTTGACCCTTTACAACAAAAAATCGTTTGATGATCAGACTGACACCTCAGTACTTCAGGACAGATGCATATACAAGCCTGTAGCCTATTTTCCTAATTTACTTCGGGTCGGAAATTCCTGCGCTTTTCGGCATATGTGATATCAAGTGCATCCGTGTTGAATGGGTCCGACCTAGCAAACAATCAAAGCCTTGTATTCAAAATGGATTTTGAGGATATTAAGAAGCATGTGGCATCCACCTCACACCAACGGCAACATCTAGGTAGGGTAAAAAAAGGACAAACAAAAAAAAAACCTTGGTAGCAGAAGAGTGCTGCAGTTCTGTGCTTTGGCCACAGGTGGCAGTATCATGAGAAAACTGTATTAACTTTAAATAAGTGGTTCTTTTCCCATACAGCTATTATTCCACTTTTTATGCCTTGCAAGGACCTCTGTAGATCTTTGTCACATTATTACCACAAACTAAATGATTTTATTGAGAGTTCAGGTGATAGACCAACATAAAGCAGTGACTAACAATATAAGATGAAGGAAAGTCATCCATGCTTTGAAGTTCGTATTTGTAACTGGCCAATTTTTGAAAAAAAAAAAAAGGTTTCGTATCATAATTATCACTGTTACAGTGATCAGTTCAGAGAGGTGGATAAAGGGCTTGGATAGAGTGGATCAACATAAGCTGGGAGAGTGTCACAGAGTTGGGAAATTAGGGAGTACAAAGCAAGGTCAACAAAAACAGGTATGCAAGGGTATCTGCGAAAAACAAAAAAAAAAAAAACAATGATGAAAGAGAAAAGGTTTAAATGAAAAGCATGCCGTATTAAAGATGTGCTAACCAGTGAAACAAAGCAAGCGATGAAAGGCAAAGGGAGAAAAACAAATTAGATTAGTTAAAAAAAAAAGGCAGAAGTTAATTCGGGAGGCAGCATAAATAAGAGAGTGGAAAAGATGGAGAACAACTACTATGTGTTACATAATAACATTTTCAAAGGCAAAAGCAGGATGATAGATTTGTCTGTTCTGTCCTAATGGGGTGAGACTGCCAGAGACGACCCCCACTTTAGATATGCAAGCTCATTTTCACTCTGCTGACACTCTAAACATAATTAAGTGCACATAGATTAGTGCCTGGCAGAGAAGAGACGTGGCATGTGATACTTTTAAGTGGAACATTAGTGATGAAGGCTAAACCCAGGAAAATCTGGAGCTAAAAGACATCATAGGTTATACTGGCTTTAGCCCCTTCTTTTACATACTTATAACCCCTTTTAAGGAGAAATGAATTGTGGCAAAAATTATGTAAGATTTGTATTTTCCAGTTTCAAGTGTGCTTTTTCTGAAGAAAAGATTTGTAAACACACAATGCTTGAATGACATGCAATTAATGAGTTTTAAATACATCACAGGACCAACAATCTCCTTCTTGGTAGTCACTGTTTCCTTCGTACTGTGTTCTAAGATGAGTTGCTTTTGATGTCCAAACTTCAATCCTAATATAACATGTTGCTTTGTCTTTTCTTGTCAGTGAAAATCTTAGTTCCCAGCTTTTTAATGCATCCTTAGTTCCTTGCTTCTGGTTTGTACAAGATGAGATTCACAAAACTGAAGGTCACGTAGCATAGCCATTATTTAATCAGGGGAAAATCGTTAAATTCAGAAAGTTTGCTTCCACAGTGGGATTTTTTAGCTGAGTCAAACAACACCATGTAGTTACAAAAAGAAAAAACAAACCCAAGGAAAATAGTCCATAGATTACATCTTTTTCATTAAGTCAGAATAGGTGCTGATTTCTGTTGCAGCTTTGTTGGAGCCAGTGAGTAACCTGTCAGAGCTAGGTCACTCATTGGTAGTAAACCTCATAATTAATTGTATTAAAACATTGTGTTTTGGTGAATGTGTTCTGCACATAAGGAGAGCCTCTGTTGCCTTAAGAATGTGAAGTTTTTTTTTTATATAAACAAATATTTAACATGGCAAAACCTGATGCTATAAAGTTAATGATTTGGTCTTATTGGAACCATAATCCCTTAATTTATGGGCGGTCTTTAAAGATGTTTAATCAAACATAGAGCAATAAATCACTTTACAGCAGGTATACTTATACAATGCTCTGAAATGTGTACCAGATTCTCCCCACACATTTTATCCCTTGAGATGTTAGGCACCATCCTAGACAAAATTACCTGCTGTTTAAGCTGCTTTTAAATCGCTGATGTTTCCACTCGCTAAGCTTTGCTTCTCTTGTGCTTTGCAATTTCTCGAGTCTGATTTTAAGTCTGCAGTCAGAGAACAGCAGGAAAGAGTTGATAGCCTGATTGATGATGAAAGGTGAGCTTGCAGTACAAACTGTGACAGCTAGTGTCTGCAGGCTCTTGATGGAAACCAACCAATCTTTAAGTTTTCAGTGCAAAATTTCACTTACCCCTATTCTTTTCTCACTGCAAGGTCTGATAGTTTTTTTATATTGTTCAAATTTAACTGTTATTTTTAGTTAATATAAGATATCAATACACCTTGAGATATTTAGAGCATTAAGCTAATATTTAAATTTTTCCAACTTAAATCAAATTTTTCTCAGACTTATGGTGCTAACTGACTTTAGCAGTGTTGGGAGTAACAGTGTTACTCTGGTAAAAGAGCTATTTTTTCCGTAAAGGAGTAATCTAATAATCACTAATGAGGTGACATTGCTTGCAGTCTAATGAGGCACTTTACTTTAACTCGATCAATCCATGCAACTTTCCATAAGCGCACTCTCTCTGTGGAGGGAAATCTTTCAGTACAGACAGACCAACAGCTGTGATACAGGCCTACGATTGGCTGAGGGGACGTAAAGTGGGTTGATGTTAATCATGCAGTGGTGGCTCACACAGAGAGAAAATATGCAGGGGGGGGCAAATCGGCAGAGCCAATGAGCGTTTCTAAACTGGAGGTGTTCTCTGCAGTTAAACGCTAAGTGTTCCCGTAATCTGCTTTTTATATCTTTTACAAGCAGCTTAATCTTATAAATGATCCTCACATTATCTCATCGTTAAAACCGACTTGAAGTTGGATGCCTTAGCTTATAGATTCATTCATTTTTATATGGGCATATTGGAAGTGAGTCTCGCCAATGTTTTTTTTGTTTGTTTGTTGTTGTTTTTTTTGGGGGGGGTAAATAGAAAATAAAAATATTTTTAGCATTTCCGCTTTTTTTTGGGTGAGTGAAGTCAGTTAATGTGCATAAATATCAGGTTCTTAAAAATTTCATCTGTACCTTATTATTATATAATTATATTATTTATCATTGTAATCATATCTACATAAATATATTGTAATTGAGTGTTACAACTGACTTGTCGCACTACACACCAAAATGGGAAAATCTGTATAAGTTTTCAGATAAATGATGGATTAATTATATGATTTGTTAATTTATATTAAACCTTCTATATTCAATAATTGAACTCCCAGTTGCATTCAAAATGCAACTTTTTGGGAGAAGTAACTAGCAGAGGTGAGTGGAGTACCTACGAATCTTACTCAAGAGTAGCACTACTTCAAAAAAGCTTTACTCAAGTAAAAAGAAAAAATATTTGGGAAAGGGCTACTTCAGTACTGAGTAATTGTTGAAAACTAACATCTGATTTAATGTTTAGAAATGAACCAGACAAACAGACTTTATGTGCAAGTCCTGCTGTTTTAAAGACTCAAATACAAAAAGAATATAAATAAATATCATGAATATACAAGAAGAAATTCATGCAGACAGAATACTTTTACCAAATTTCTTTCATATAAAAACTAGAAAAAAAACAATCTTTACAGAGAGAACTGTATATATGTTAGGTAAAGAACTTCCACTGACAATATCTGTCGTTTACTGTATTTTCACCTGATCTTGGAATAGTTACTCACAGAAGACAGCATAGTCATAATCTTTACTCAAGTAGGAGTAGCAATACTTTATGAGAGTACTACTCAAGTAAAAGTAATAAGGGAAGCACAGTAAAACTACTCCTAAAAGTACTTTTAAAAAAAAAAATGTTAGTTAAGTATATGCAATTGAGTATATGTAACTAGTTACTACCCACCTCTGGTAACTTTTTTAAAGAGATGTTCCCAACACTGCGCTTTTGAGTTTTGGTTTTGGAAATATCAGTCTCATTCAAACAGTTCCGTGTTAGCAGAAGTTTAATTGTCTCCAGTTTACACTTGTTTGCCCAAAAGTCCAGAAAATAACCTGGAAAATTTCAAGATAATCAACAAATGTTTCTGTTATTCAAGGATGTTTCCCTTAGAAGTTTAGCAAATCATTTAAACCTGGATCTCTTAGTAACTCCAGAGTTGGATGTTAAAAGCTTATCATAAACTGATATTTTGAATATGAGCAAAATCTGATTAAAGCTGATATTTTATCAAGAATCTATAAGCATTTTGCAATTTAATCAGCAAGTCTTGATTATCTTCTCATAGCTACATTTCTCGAGTGTAAAACAAGGACACCAAAGAGCTAGAATTATTTAAAACACTTTTGGTACTGTAACTATGTTTTGGGATATCAAAGTTAATGAGAAACTGAGCTGCTTCAGTTAACAATAATAGACTCACCATCAAATATATCATTTGAGCACTAAAATGTAGATGATTTCCTAAGACTTTAAACTTTAAACACATCAATCTATTCTAGATTGATTGTTTTTGTTGTCAGAGAAATGTTGGTAATGGTACAATTATATCCTGACTTATGCTAGTACAAACTGCCTTAGGTAAACATGCATGAGCATCTTTCACGAACACAGTAAGTCTATGTTGATTTACCAACTTGGAGCACAGAACTAATTCAATTTAAAAATGCTAATTATATTTTTTTAATACAGCCATACCAACACTTCTCCATTGTAAATAAATAAATAAATCAAAAGAGACAACAACATGAAAACAGCCAGAAACATACTTTGGGGAGATTTCTGACTATTCCTATCACTGTCTTCCTGAAGGTCGTCAGAGACTGCTTTTTCAGCTGGCAGGCGTGGTGCCCAGCCCTCTGCTTTTGGAGTTGCTTAGCTGCCCTCTGTGTGCCCGCAGCCTAGAGACCCTGGAACTGGAACTGGGAGACCTGGAAGGGGGTAAAGTAGAAGCAGATGGACTACACGACTTTCAGCAGGTCAGAAATAGTCCTAATTCTACAGAGATTATAGTTAAAAAAAGATAACATATTGGCTTATTTCTGGCCCATCTAATTATTGGTTGATGTATTTTTGAAAGATCTATTTTGACTCAAATCAATTGACGTGATCAAATCTCAACTCTCAGGGATGTGATCTAAGAGGATTCCGAAGTCGGTTCCGACGGCGTGAAGTTGTGGAGTATAAAAACGGAGCACTCCGGGCCTGGAAAAACTTTAGGGAAAAATTGAGGAGAATTGTGGAGAGTAAATACTTTAACCGGGGAATTATGATTGCCATCCTTGTCAATACACTCAGCATGGGAATAGAGTACCATGAACAGGTAAGATTAACATCAAGATTGTACACAACATATTTTATTTAAATTGCATTTGGAAATCTGAAAATGCTTTATAATATATTGGGTGTACAGAATTCCTAACCACTTACAGTAAACCTAAAAAGAAATATTTTGACCAAAGTGCTTTATAGAAAATAGAAAAATAGTGTTGGTCTATAACAACGAATAAACAGGGAAAGTCAAGAAAGAAAAGATTAATTTTCACTATTTTTTTTGATTGTCATTCATTAATAAAAGCCAGTGAGTACAGTTATGTTTTTCCATGATACTTTAAAAAAGAGGAGTAACAGAGCCTCGTTCCTTCACCAAATATTTTCTCTTTCTCATACATAAAAAACACACATGCAAACTATGCAGGCTCCTGGTTTATGTTCCCTCTTTATTTTTCTGGCAAAGTTCTGGACACTTAGGGTCCTCAGACGTGTCCTCATTTCTTTTTTCCTCTTTGCTGTCCTTGCTTCAGTCTCCTCCAATTTTCTCTCTTGGCAAAGTGTCTGCACTTGTATCTCTGTGGTGTAAACATGTGGAGAGACTGGGTGAGCCGTTGCCTTTTAAGGGCAATACTACATTCAGATATACACACTGAAGGTTTATTTATGAGTTCCTTCCCACTGTGGCCCTGATCAAGCCACATTTGTGACACCTAGCCAATTTTTTTCTCAGCCTAAGGGTGTAAATGTGTGTGCATAGCAGTGTTTGAATGTAGAAGACCTTGAACTGATGGTTCACCTGGAGGGTATTAATCTCCTGTAGACTGACTCAAACTTGAAGATACACTTTGTTTTTAATAGATTAAATGTAAAAAACAAGAAAATATTTATTTAAAGTAAGGAATTTTGCCATTCAAATAAACAATTTGTAAGGTTTCTTTAAGGCTAATTTGTTTAAGAAAACAAATAAGTCATTTTAATAAAATTAGTAAAATATTTGCAAATTAGAAGAACCCAGACAGCAGATTTTTTATTGCTTGTTTTTTTTTTGTTTCCTTTTTTACACGTAGGAAACCTTCAATTAGGTCCTAACCATAGCATTTGTAGCCTGTAACCCTGGACTCATCTTAATTGTTTTTCTTTCCAAGTGTTAGCAGATAGCATCTAAAAAAGCTACCCATTTGTTACTTCAGTATAAATTTCAAACTCTGCACAGAATGATAATTCACTTCAATTGTTTAACCCCAGCTCAATATATTAGCTTGGAATGGCTGAAGCAGATAAGGTTGCAATAAAGCAGCAAGGTCTTTATGAGACCATTATTACATTAATAATAATGTGACATTTTGTCTTCTCCTTACACCCATTTTTGGAAACCTCACAATATGAAATGTATACAAAACTGCCATTTCATTATCAATAAGTAAGGTTTATTGGGGGATAGACAAGATTTATAGATATAATGAATTTATAATGGTATTATTATAACCACACAGTAAAAGCGTTATAAGAACTAGGACTTCTTGTTTACTTTACAGTAATTTTAAAATGAATATTTATAAACATTACAATCAACATGAGATTCAAGTCTAAAACTGTCTTTATTTTGTTTTAGACTGAAGTACATAATGATTTTGGTCCCATAAAATCAAAATACATGATCAAAATCCTGAGTGTTGGCTATGCAACAAAAGCTGCATGAGTGGGTGTGAATCTCTTGTCTTGTTGGGATTTCAAACTGTATCCGAAAGGCAAGGTCACAATGAGAGTTTTATTCAACACTCTCAACAAGATCTCCTCTGTTGTACACTGTTAACAGTATTTTATTTAGAAACACTGTTGTGTAAGAAAGTGCTTTTCTAATAAATAATGAACATGTTTCAGGATCAGTACCTGAGATCACTTAGTACTAATTAGTAGTAGTACTGATCGTGTTCAAATAATCTAAATGTATGAAGGATCCAACAATAAAACATTCTGTTTTTATGTTACTTAAACTATTCCAGCTTTTTGAGTAATTTTCTGTATAATGCTGCCTTTTAACTGGGTCAGAAAGTGTAAGTTTTGCAGAAATATTTATGGTTAAGAAAAAAAATCAGCAAAACTACTCAAGCATTACTACGTATGTTATTATCTCTTCAGCTCTCGTGTTTGTGCCTATATCAACAGAGCTAATAAACTATTAGGGACACATACAAAAAATGGGACAAATGAAATTGTTTGATAACCATTACAATAAAATAATACAATGATTTTACAGTTCAATGTGGATTTTATTATTGAGAACCAAATTTGGAATGAGGTAAAATAGCTTTAAAGCTAATTTATGTGTTTTATTTACTTTTACTTTTAAATTAGCTTTTAAGCTCATTTAGAAAAATTATAATGAAATCAAAAAGGTAGATAAAACATTGGGTAAAATAATATATTTTAAAATAATTTGCCTTTTTAGAAATCAATAATGGTTCAGATGGCTAATTCTTAATATCACATGATTATTCCTGATGGATTCACTTATGTCAGTCTACAGGCAGCTATGGCTCCAATGTAGCTTACAGCTACAGCTTATGAATATGTTTATAAATGGGTGAATGGCTGAAGATAGTGTAAAGTGGTTTGGGGTGCTTGGACTTGATAAAACACTATATAGGTCTTTTACCATCAGTACTACCGTTAATCTGTTTAAGATGTGGTCCAGGACTTAAATAAACTAATTTAAAGGAAATCAATTACCTGTTTTTTGGGGGGGGGGGGTTCTTAGGGGTGCCAATAATTATGGGAAACATGATTTCATGATTTTTATTTTCTAAATGTGTGATTTTATTTTTACCACCAAAGTAATGGAGTTAAATAAAAGGTTAGATTTTTCTCTTTTTTTGCATTTGGGTTCTTTGTTTTTTTAAAAGAAAAGGAGAATTCTTTTTTTTTTTTCAAATTTAGTGTAATGAGGAGTTAATAAATGAATTTATTGAGATTAATTTAATTGAATTGAAAACGCATGCACAGTTATATCAACATTATATTTGTGATTAAACCCTTATTGAAATTAAGTTTGTCATAGCTTTTAATTTTTACACTTAATACACATTAGCAACTGGTTTAAAAATACTACCACGTTATACAGTGGGGAGAACAAGTATTTGATACACTGTTGATTTTTCAGGTTTTCC
>JAUZNJ010033789.1:0-13004 GCA_034780135.1 Jordanella pulchra | reverse complement strand
AAAAATTCCTAGTTTGTGAACTCCTTCACTAACAATGGCAATAAACCCTATTCTGATTCTGATTCTGATTCTGATTTGCTAATCTTTTCTTTTTTTATATACATTTGCTCGTGAATTTTCTATTTTCTTCTTTCCTGTTTTAATACTACTTTAAAGTTGATTGATGTTCTTTTTTGATTGCAAACAAGTAATGTATATACCTGATTAAAGAAAATCATGGAATAGGCTGTTTGAATTGAAATATCAACCTAATATTTATTTTCTAAAACTTGACTTTAGATGCAACCTCAGTGCCAAAAAATGTAAAATCTCCCTACAGTATATACAACAAATGATACAGTTTCAATAATCCTTTTTCTTTTTTTTCTTTTAAAAACAGAAAAAAGTTAAATAAAAATGACCTTCTAGATTCTCTAACTGACAACATTACATCTAAAATACACGAGTGCATTTTAAATGTGATACAGAAACTCAGAAGGACCATAAGATTAAGGATGTTTACAGTTGTGTTACATCACATTTCCTTTGCATCTCAATTTTTGATCATTCGGGAACTGAGAATACTAACTGTAGCAGTTTTGCAAGAGGCTGTCTCATTTTTTTTTTTTTTTTTTTTTTTTTTTTTCATAAAAAACAATTTTTAGCATCTCAGCAGTGTGTGGTTATCTGCTCCTCGTGATGCATGGTACGGTTTTAGGATGGGAAATATCTAAAGTGGTCAAAGCACCCTATAGTGTTGTCATTTCTGCAGCATTTGTTCTGCTAAAAGTAATCTTTATAGAACTGCATATAATCCCCCAAAAAACCTATTATACTTTTCCATATATGCATGTCACTTGTACATCATGCAACGGTGCATACTACACGCTCATTGATACTTTTTAATGAGCTTGTGTTGCTCTTTCCTGTTTTGCAGCCACAGCCCTGACATCTGTACTTGCCAATAGCACTCTAATGCAGATATAAACTCTTCTGACCACAGGACATCTGTCTACTGGCTTGTGGTTCATCCTCTATGAGCTCTTGCAAGGAGAACTTAGAGACATACTACTGCTCTTGGTGTGAAATACACAGTGATGCACTGGGTTAATCCGTCCCAGATGGTCATGAGGAATAAAGGCTTGACTTAAAGTTGATATAACTGTACTGGATCTGACACATCACTGTAGTGTCACATTTGGTGTCTGCAGATGACCTTTTCCAATCAGCAAGTGACACTTGTGAGAAAACTACACTCATAATTGTTAAACATATATTTAAATTAAACTTTACAAAACCAATATCATAGTTTTTTTAATATGTGCATCTTCACGAATAAATTGTATAAAGACGTGCCCACATTTTCAATCACACAATCAGATATTTTTTTGTACATTGCGTAAAACATTCCATGTATTTTTTTTAAATCTCCCTTAGCACAAAATTGGTTTTTAAGTTTGGATGTTAAAAAAACAGCCTTGTGACTAAAACAATTAGTTAGTGGTAAGACTTGTAAATGCTTGTCAGAATCTACATCTGTTCAAACACTCAACATTAAGTCAGACTCAGCCTGAAGAAGCTTAATAACAAAAACCTGGCAAAACTAGATGGTAGAGAATGCACCCCCAAAGAGTAGAGAGTAGTTGTTGTGAAGGGTAGCTTTACAAAGTATTGACTCTGGGGGGGGAAGTAAACAGACCAGACATCCTTTTTCTTCCCTTTCACCCCACACTACCGATTTTTTGTTAATCTATCTTAGAGCAATAAAACACACAGCAGTTTATTGTTATCATACCTCAAATGGTAAAAAATGTTTTTAGGATTATTCACATCTTTGCAAAGAAACCGATGTGATTCACGGGGCAATTTTATGAAGAATTCATCAAAATGGGAAAAAAACGACAAAAGAGCAAGGCATAGAGTCAAACAGATTTATCTTCACAAGTCAGGAAATGGCAACAAGAAAATGGCATCAAGAAAAATACCGTACTTTCTGGACTATATGCCGCTACTTTTCCCCCACACTTTCAACTACCAGGGGATGGAAGTCAAAGCTGAAAATTTAAGAGGAAGGGACTAATTTTCATATAGCACAAGCACATTCTAGTAGCAGGTACAAACATCCTAAATTCACAAAATTTGACATTTATTTGCTGCGTTAAAGCTGTAGAACCAATGAAGAGACCGTGTGCAACTTCTGCAAAGCTGAAATAAAGAGCTGACGAAGCCCCATCTTTCATTTGTAGCTCTTACTGCCAGGAGCCAACAAGCTAATGGGAGCTAGCTTTCTTCTTCGTCCCTACTCAGGGGTGATATATGGAGCTCCCCCTACAGGTTTTGCGGGGGACAGTTCAGTAGAAATCAACAGCTTATAGCTCGGTGCAGTGTTGCCAACTCCTCAGTCACCATTGGCTGTCCTACAAGGCGCTAGATGATGTCATAGCCTAATTAGCATGTTCCATGTCATCCGAATCTTTCATTTTTTAATTTCTTTTTTTCATGCTGTATGTCGAGGCAGCGCAGATAGATATTAAGATAACAGAAATAAAACCTTACTGGGATTTTACAAGTTTTATGGAGTAAAGAAAAATACATTTAATCCATTTAGTTCCTCACTCCAAACCAGCTAATTAATAAATGCACCATTAGTCGTTTGCATCTGGTAAAAAAATTATTAAAACACGAAGAAGAACAAAGCAGTTGTGCAAAGATACACGGAGACAGGAGGACCAGAAGGGGAGAGAATAAGGCTGTAGAGTGAAAATGCAGTTATTTTGATTTTGTTTTAGACAACCATGTCAGTTAAAAGTACTTTCATGATTTGACTTTGCAGTCCATGCCTCATTATATTTGCAATCTGGGTCCAAAATGGAAAGGTTCTCTCTCTGCTTGAGCGCAGGGAGCCTGCTATGAATGACGACAGAGGACAGGGAGGCGGCCGGACTACTGATCCACTCGCTCGGAGGACAGAGTTTGGTGCTTTTAAGTCACTAAAGTCTTTAATAACACTGAAAAAAGTTGCTAGATTTGACGCTTTTTAAAAATAAAGGCTCTGAGGGATCTAACAAGGCACTAAATTTAGCGACAAAAGTGGCAAGTTGGCGACATTTGCCCAGTGAGGCTCATATATGTACGTTTCCAGTTAAAAAAAGAAAATAAATTAGTGAATGAGGCTTATATGAGGTGCGCTTGATAGTCCAGAAAATATGGTGGCTTTCTGCCAAAACTCATCCATACTGAGCAGGATGGTAGTTTCATGTAAAAAAGAGGGAATGATAAGAGAACCACAGTTAAATTTACAGCTTTTATGTGAAAGGATTGAAAAATAAGTTTAAACCCTGAATAAACCCTTTTGAAAGTAAATGTAGGGGAACTGTATATAAATACAATATGGTGTTTTTTTTGATCTGATAACAGCACTTCAACCAGTGCATAATAAATCCTACCTGAGTGGATCGACCATAAAGGCAAGACTCACATAGACAATTACCAGACATTTCTTTAACATATGTTTGCATATTTTAGAGTTTAAACAGAAACACTTTATCATTCTCTACAGAATTACGACCTTGTTTTTGTTCCAGTTAATTGATCTATTTCCACTCCTCATGTGAGCTTTTGACAGTGCAACATAAAACATGCCAAGCAATTTTTCACCTCGTATGAACCCTAGTAGCTGGTAATTATCTTTAACACCCATTACTGTGGCTTTTTTTTCTCCCACTTAGGAGTAGTTAGGGAGATGATGAGCTACCAAAAACACTAAATAAGCCCTGACATGAAAACCACCCATGTTTTTTAATCTGAACAGTTAGCTGCCAGAAATCCCAAACAAGCTCAATGTATCATTAGAAAGAAAAGCAAAGTCTTAATTAATATATTTTATTCCTTTGTTTTTTTTGTTTTTTTACTTCTTTGTTGCTTTTAATAGACATATCTCTTTCAGCCCCCTCTCATATAGGAACTTTCAATTAGGTCTTATTTTATCCTCACCTTTTTTCTGTGCTGAGTGATTCAATATTAAAATGTAACAAATAACACAGAAACACAGCAGAGTAATCCAACGGACTTGCATATGTCCTGGATGCAAGCCCAAAGTGTGTTGTCTGAGCCTTTCTACTGCTGATTCATTAGCAAGCTGCAGCCTCTAGTGATTTACAGCTACTGCAGCTATAGCCACACCGCAGCAAACCCAGACATGGATCATTTTGCTCTTCCCACTTAACCTCAGTTGCAACAGTGAAACCAAATACTTTGGGATGACTTAGCTTCCCTATGCTTCACACCACAGTTCTTCAGTGGTAAAAAAACAAACAAACGGAATAGTAAACATGCAACATATAAGGTTATATACTGTTCTGATGAGATTTTTACATACACTTCTCATCACAATCATTTGTTTTTGCTTGTGTTTTTTTTTTAAAGATACTTGATTTTTCCATAATGAAATGATACAGTCCCACTAAAATGTAGTCTTTTTAAAACTTCAAAGTATCCTCACACTTTTGTTATTCTAAACAGTTTTTTTTTTGCATTACTGCTATTGTAATTTTGATACATTTTTTTTAGGTAGAGTTCATTCAAGTTCACTGCTTAACAGTTGGCATAATATGGTTGAGTCTTCCATTGACCATCATGTTGCACAAATTGAAAATACGAACAAAATGCAATTCAAAAAAAAAAAAAAACTCACCTTTTTTCAATATAAAAAACTTACGCTTTGATGAAGTGGTCTTTCGGTTGCATCGAAATTCTTATATTTTGCACTTTTTTCGCATCATACGAGTTACATAATCAGAAACTGGACCTTGCTGCCTTGTAAAAAAACCAAAAGGAAGACTGGAAGTAGTTTGGTGCCATCTAGAACCATGGCTGACATATTAATATTTTTCATGTGCTTACTCCATCGCTTCCACGAGTTATTGCATCAACAAACATGCAGTTTTAATTGTATCTGTTATTTAATGGACAAACTGCATCTGCGGAAGATTGTATTTTCAAATTTTGCAGAATATGGACATAGTTTTGAGCCAATTTTGAATGGAAATGCAGCTATTGACTCATTTGAACAGCCAATACTTCCTGTGATTGTGGTCCCATACCTGAATACTTTTCTCTTAACCGTTACCTTAAACCTTACCTAGAAGGCATTTATTTTTACTATGTAGGTAGATGCAAAAATTGTGTGGAGTGTAAAGGTGTGGATTTTGCATCAATCCTGCTCAGAACCTTCTGGGCCCATGTTGAATTTAAAATAATTTTACTAAAGACATGCCACATTATGCCACTGCAGGTTGAAATGTGCAATTTGGTGTTAATCAGAAAAATGTCTTCAATACACGTATGCATCAAAGCTGACTTTGGAATGCTGAGAGCTGGCTCAGATCAAGCTAACTTACTCTGTTGAATTATTTTGTTCGTTGCCTAATACTCTTCAGCATGGTTAAAATAATCCCTCCTAGTTCTTCTAAATAATGTGGACAATTCTCCTGCAAGGATTATTTCAGCAGCATGTTTGTGGCTACAAAATGCTTGTATATTGTATCCTGCTTGCTAGTGGACATTTTTCTGAAGGATAGTAGTGGGGGTAAAGTTACATATTATAAAATTCATCAGTTCAATATAGAAACGGGGCAATAAATCCAAATTTGTTCACTTATTGCTGTTTTTTATATTGAATTTTAAATATTATTATCATCCTCACCAGGAAATGAAGTGTTCAAATGCATCATTAAAGCCCCAAATCAATATAACTGATGAGTGGATCAAAACTACCAACATTTTTTTATGCTCTAAAATCACATTTTCCCTCTGATATTATGTTTACGCATACATAATATTTATCTGGAAGTGGTTTTATGTTTTATTTGAAGAAGTCTCTCGGAGCTGTTATCCTCTTTAGTTGCTCTGTATTATGGTCAAATGCTGTCTGCTGCTGTTGGATGGTGCTTCAATCATTGACACAGACTGACCTGCCCAGCTATATAACCAATGAGTGTAGTTATCTTCTTGAAGTATAGCTCCTTTCTGGTGATCTTTGGGGCAAAGGGTGAGAGGTTGAGCTATATCTCACCAGGCTTTGTTTGTTTGGATAGAGAAACCTGTACTTAGCTCTTGTCAGGTTTTAAAGCCCAGCTTGCAGAAGTCAGCTCACAGACAATATATCTGTTTTAATCCTTGTGTTCTCTTCACCAGCTCTGCTTCACACCCCACCCTACTCTGGCCTGTGTGTCTATACAGTTGTGTAATGTGAAATGATGGGACTCTTTCTATTATGAAAAACTAAGACTCAAATGGTGAAGTATGTAGCCAATAAATACAACCCTTAAAGGATCCTTAATGTTTGAAAAGGGAAAGTGAGGCAGTATTGAAGGTATTAAAGGCTCCACAGAGCAGAGTCCTGGTTTGATAAATACTGATCATCTTCTGGAAAACCTGGCTCAGACATTGAGCTGGTTCTGAGCGATTGGATGGAGGAATTCTGTACAACTATAACTAAAGCAGTGATGCTGTTTTATGATGCTCACTGACATTGGCTGCATGCTTTCTGAGGGCAGCTTTAAATCTGTTCCTCCTTTTATGGACGGATAACGGAAAGGTTCTCCAACCAGATACCTTCCTTTGTTGCTCTCTAACAGTTTTATATAAGGACATTTAAGTATGTTTCAAAGATTCTCTGTTGATCCGAGTTCTGCTGCCTGATTGTGTGAAGTTAAATATATAAACAAGTTAAACATGCATATTGTGATATACCACACATTGGTCCTGTTTCAACCATAAACTTGTAGCAATTAGGATCTTATGTTGTTCTTTGTAGGATTAAGGTTTGGATTATGACTCTGCTCTTGTAACAAAATTTTATTTTAGTTCAAACTTTTCCAGTGACTTAAGCTGCTTGTTTTGCTCTCTTACAAGAATTGGAAAGTCTGCCTTATTCTCAAGGCTTGTGCAGCCTTGGACAGATTTTCCCCAGTCTTTCCCTCTTTTAGCACCTTTCATCTTTCAATTAACTTAATTAAGGAATGCAGTTTGAGGCTGCCAAAGTAACACAAAGTTTCTCTGTAGGGATGGTGTCCTCACTGAGACATACCGTGGGACCCTGAGCCACTTTACAACTTATGTTTTCCTTGTTTGGTTTGTTGTTTTAGTTGACTGGCAATGGGTTTGTGGATTTTTAGTTGTGCCAAACTGTTTCCATTTTCAAACAAATGATTGGACAGTAACATATGAAATGTTTAAAGCTTGGCTCACTGGTTTGTTCTTTAGTCTTCCTGGTGCAGTTTTTTCTCTAATGTTCTCTAATAAACCTCTGAAGTCTATATGGTGTGACAAGATTACGCACAATTAGGTATTTTCTGAAGGCAACTGGTTTCACTGGGCTTAATGCCTTCTTTGCTTAAAGCTTTACTGGCGACCTTTACACACACAGTTTGGCCTTTTCTGCTTCTTAGTTATATCTCGCTATGAAACATCAGGCCATCTGTAGGTCATCTATGAGAAAATGGGAGAAAGTAGAAAGGTTGTGCTACAGTTTGTCTTTTGTGATTGACAGACCCTTAAAGACGTAGAAAAGGGTCAGTCTCAGGGCCATAAAAGAAGCCAAAGAGCTACAATTAGTAGTTTTAACAGACTCGGTTCCCAGAGACTCTGCTGTTACAGCACTCCGTCCTAATTAATGGCCCCTGCTCCTAATTTCTGTTAAATGAGGACAGCAGCGAGGGAACAACAGATTTTGTCCTCTTTCTTTCGTTTATGTCTTCAAAGCTTTCCTCCTCTATAGTATTTCTAACATCTTTGTGTTTAGTAGTTTGACATATCTTTAACTTTTGTATAGGTATTTGGTGAAATATCGCAAAGTATAAAAAAAAAAAAAAGAATCAAGTACCTTTAGGTAATTATTTTCTTATCTCCAGTTCTTAATAGTTTATTCCAAACATACAAATATTTATTATTTATGTAACATTTGCATAGTTGTTTGATGAAAGCAAGATATTAAAAAAGCAATCATTTAATCAATGCATGCTTTTAAAAACAGCCTGCACCTCCTTTAATGGAGCACTTAATGATGATGGTGAATAAAGCACTGAATGGTTCTTATAAAATGCTTATGGTACTGTAAGTGATGTACACATTTTATTGTGTTGTTTTAAGTAACTGAAACAGTTGGAGTGACAACAGAACAAGGGCTTAAAAAATCATTTAAAAAGTTTGAGAGTAGTGAAAGCAAAACAACATTTGGACAAGAAAATATGCAAATAATTCAGCCATTCATTTTAAGTGTGTGGAAGCAGATCCATCTAAAAGGTGCAGCAAACCAGACCTTAAGGGCAGGAATTCAGAAACCCTCCTCAAGAGCTGTTTATTCTTCTGTTTTAAGCAGTATGTAACCATTTATTGTTTAATCAGGAGTCTCGCATCTATTTTTAAGTAAAAGGTTTAGAGAAGCAAACTAGACTTTAGAGTAAACCCATCAAAAATACATCAGATAAACTTAGAAACTGAAAGAGATCATTTCTAATGAAGGCTTGGTTATGATGTATCAATGCTGTCTTGCAGCACAGAGTTCTGGGATCAATGTCTAGTAGTGATCTCTCTATGTGGAGTTTTGACTTCTGGTTTCCACCAGTACATGATTATTAAGTTAACTGGTCAATCTAAAATGCCTTAAGTTGTTTTTGTACAATGTTATAGGTCCTGTGTTGCCCTTTTATTTCAGGGTGTACCTGGCCTAATACTCTGATACCAAAAATAAAATCTACGGCAACCATCTGCCTCCAGAGCTCCCCCTAATTACTAAGGATAGTTAATCTGTATTTAATTCAATTTCAGTAAAAATAGAAATGTTCTGTAAAATACTGTGAGGTTTGCAAAAGAATATTTAACCAAGAAACAGCATCACAAAGACCAAGAAACACACCACACAAAGAGGGAAGTCAGGTTTATCATTTAAGATACTTTAAAACAGTGTGAGTTTAAAATGGGGTTGGTTTACAAAGCAATATCTGTGGCTTTGAGTTTATTTAAAACTCGGTACAGATTATTATCTAAAACACTGAACTATTTATGCATAACTGCAAAGCTGACCTGGCAGGCAGAGGTGTTGAACTAGTTGCATTTACTCAGTTACATGTATATTTTGGATAACATGTAATTTTAGGTGAAGGTTTTTTGTGCCGTACTTGTTACTTTTACTTGAATACTATTCTTGTAAAGTATCACAACTCCTACTTAAGTAAAATCTCTAACTACTCTGTCCTCTGTGAGTAATTTGAACTATTCCGGATCAGGTAAACATACAGTAAACAGTTGATGTTATCAGTAGAAGTTCTTTAACTTGTTCTAAAATATATGCCGTTCTCACTGTACGGATTGGTTTTATGTGGGAAAAAATATTTGGTAAAAGTATTTCTCTGGATGAAATTGTTCTTTTATATTCATGAAATGTATTTGTATTTTTTATGCATTTAAGTATTTAAAACACCAGAACTTGCATATAAAGTCTGTCTGCATCATTACTAAACATTAAATTAGATGCCACTATTTAACAATTTCTCAGTATTTAAGTAGCCTTTTTACCAAATACTTTTTTGTACTTTTACTTCAGACATTTTTTAATGACTACTCTTTACTTTTACTTGAGTAAAAAATAATTGTTTAAATAGTGCTACTCTTACTTGAGTACTATTTATGGGTATTGCACCCACCTCTGATGATAGGACACCCACCACAGTTTTAACCAAGCTTTGGTTGGGACCATAAGTCCTCCATTCACCAAATCTGATCTTTATACGAGAGCGGCTGCAGGAAAGCTATAGATGGTTCAAACACAATAGATAGTTCACATCTGGTGCACTACAGCACAAAAGTGCCATTTTAGCATTATATAGAGCCCGGTTGCAGCTTGGTTCCTCATAGAACAACTATGTTGGTTGTATGTTGTTGGGATCAAGGGTGATAAAACAAACCTGATAAAAAAAGTAAAGAGATGATTTCATAAGCTGAGAAACAGAAGTGAATGTTTGCAAACTTAACAACTAAGCATTGAGCATAGACAAGTATGGCCAGCTAATATACAGAGAAAACACTAGCCTGTTAACACAGCATGGATTTGCTGTCATCACTTTCTTAGTGGTAAGTATATCTTGAAATGCTTCAAAAAATGTTGTGTAACTAAAAAAATGGAACGCTACATCCATGTAAACAATGAAAAGTAGGACAGAAGCGCCTCATTATATGTAAATGCTTACATTTTTGTTTCAGTGTTGTAAAAACAATTAAATCATGTTAAATTCAAATTAGTTTTAATCTTGAAACATTAAATAAAGACCAAATACGCATATAACACTGAGATAACCCTTTTTACTCGTCCTGCACTTTAAATTTACAGATCTGTACCAATAAAAGATATCTTTACATTGTATCTTTTTATATATCTTTTTAATGTTTAGTGTTTAATCTTTAGTGTTTTTATATTGACACATCTTTTAATGTGTCTGAAATATCGCAAAGGTCCGAGTTCATGTGTAACTAACTAGCAAATAAAAACCTTGGTAATGCCACCATAGTGCTGTTGCTGTGTAAAGCCTTCTGAGTCACTTATTTCCGTTTCTCGCCTTGTACGAACTATCTATTGTTGAAAAAAATCCAGACAGACCCCGATTTGCAGTTTACCACAAGCCACGTGGGAGACAAAGGAAAAGTAGACAAATGTAGTCTGGTCTCTCTAACTTTCACATGTTCATTTATATGAAAAACACTGTTGGTTTGGGAGAAGCCATCCGGAAAATAATCCTGAACACACCATTCACTGAAACATGCCAATGGTAGTATCCTGCATGTGGAGAGTTTTTTTCAGCATAGAGAGAGAAGCCTGTTGGAGGTTGTGGGGAAAATATTAATATAAATGTAAAGAAATCCTGAAGGAAAATCTAAAACATTTTGCAGGGTGTTGCACAGAGGTTCACTTTCCAGCAGTAAACATGCAACTAAAGCTTCATTGGAATGGTTTAAATAAATGCAGGTTCATAAACTGCAAAAAATTAAGTAAGTCGTTTTTTTCTTAAAATAAGTATTTTTTTATTAAGCAGGTAAGTGAGACACTTTTCTGATGGAACCACACAATTTATACTATGAAAAACAAACAAATACAATCTCTTATTTCAAGTATATAATATCTAATTATGTTATTTTAAGGGTAAAAATACTCATTGATCATCAGATCATCCAATTTAACTTCTCATAATCAGGATAAATGTGCTTATTTTGAACAATCGTTTTCAGATCAGTTTTGCAGTGTATTGACTGTAAACCCATAGATTATGGATAATTTAGTTATAGGCCATAGTTTTTAGTGCTTTAGGTACCTATTTCCTCTAAGCTTGTTAAAATTAAGGAGGTATAGAAAATAGATGGATGAGACTTCTATTGTAATAGTTGATGGATAACAATCATACATTGCTATTCTTTTGTTTAACATGTATAAATAACATGTTGGTCTTTGAAATGATTATGTTTCCTAAGAGTTCAAAATTCATATCAATTTTCATAAAATCTAGCTTATAATCATGATCATCATTATTGTTGTCTTTTATTTGGTTAAGAATGGATGAGCTCTTTTTTAAGGAAAATAACTTCAGTGTGGCACATGTTAAGATCATAAAAAAACGAACAGATTCAGTTCTATAGAAAGGAAACCCTCTTCTGCTTTACACCCATACTACAGCAGAAGAG
Source organism: Jordanella pulchra (assembly GCA_034780135.1). Lineage (NCBI taxonomy): Eukaryota > Metazoa > Chordata > Actinopteri > Cyprinodontiformes > Cyprinodontidae > Jordanella > Jordanella pulchra. The sequence continues at coordinate 1,295 of JAUZNJ010033789.1, read as the reverse complement.
GGACAATATGGTATCTCTGTTCAGCTAGATATAATGCAACCACTACAGTTGCCAATTATAAGCTTCACTTACTGTGATTAGCATTATGAAAGCTCTCTGAAAAGAATGCCTTTGATGTTGGTGGTGCTTATTTCTCTTCTCTGTGAAACCCAATTCCTTATTCTGTCCTTGTTCTCTTTCTCCTTTTCTCCCTTTCCCCCCCTGCCCTGTTGTGTCTCTGCCCCTCCTTCTAGGATGGTTGATTGATTAAAACCTGATATGGTTGAGACGGGTTTAAAATGATTACATGTTTCTTTATGCGTCTGTCTGGCTAGATAAAAATGCACCTTGTTCTTTCTACTTGAAACCACCACAGGCAAAATGTTTAAACTGTATATGGAGCAAGTCTCATGATTGTCTGGATTTTTTATGGTGACCAGCATTGAGAATATATCCTCTACTTAAGATAATACACAGCAGTTTAGTAAATACTTAAAGGAAAAAGGGTGGATCAACTGATGGGGGAAATATTACCACCTGGAAACAGTTTGACCACAAAAGACAATATTAATCAAAGTATGTCCACTAATTAGCATCACAGGTGTCTACAGTATTGTAATCAGCCCTACATATACGGCTACAAGCAGTCACTGTGCTGTTTGGTGGCATGGTCCGTACCACACTCAACATGGACCAGAGGAAGGGAAGGGAAGAGTTGTATCAGGACATTAGAAATATAATTATAGACGAGCGTATTAAAGGTAAAAGCTGTAACACCAAATTGATAAATCAAAGAGATGAATAATATTAAGGGTAACAAAAGAGCCCAGAAAAATGTCTAAAGAGATTAAAGGTGAACTTTAAGCTTAAGGAACATAACTAGCTATGTTTAGACATGTAAAATTCCCCTGATCGGATCTTGGATATTTTTTTTATCCATTTCAAAGGTTTTTAAGCAATAAAAAAAACACCGTAAGTTAGCTTAATCTTAGCCTGTTCTTGCTATTCCAAAGCCACTTTAATACACACCATGTTTTAAAGTTGTTTTCTTTTTAGCTCCATTTACATGCGCAAATTTTCCTAACCCGATCTAAATCTTGGTTGATTGGAAATTCAAAATCTCTGTTGTCTTGGCCATTGAATAAAAGGATCCAATAATGTGGGTGTATACATTTACCAAGTGTTCCAACGGGTTAATTACCATGCTCTGAACTGTCTAATTCTCCAGAAAAATCTTAGTACCGTGTTTCCCCGATAGTAAGACACCCCCGATTGTAAGACGTATTGGGGGTTTCAGGGGGGTCGGCTAATATAAG
>JAUZNJ010033788.1:0-13004 GCA_034780135.1 Jordanella pulchra | reverse complement strand
AAAGAAGGACTTATAAGGATTTTATAAAGGTAAAGAACATTGGAATGCTCCTAAAAATGACTCTGCAGCATCCAAAATGTAAAAAGATGCTCATTCGGACCTTTATAATGGTAGTCCTTAAAGGGTTAAACAGCACAGAAATTCAGAATTTACTTTCATTATTTTTTCTATCAACTGAACTAATTACTTTTTCCCTCCCATCCAGTTGTCCTATGGGCTATATGACATCCTCAAAGATCTACTACTATAAATTCAGCTTTCTCAGATTATTTTAGTCCATATAGTCTTTTATTGGTTCTGCATACCATGTTTCAATTTCAGACTAACTCAATAGATGTTTGCATAAAAAAAGAAATTTCTGTATGTTACCAATAACCAGGCTGAGGAGAGTTTTAGGACTCACGTTATGTTTGGCAGCCATCTCTTGGCCCTGGTCTGTTGTCACCTTCCTCAGATGAACTAAGTCCACTTTGTTAGCAACCAGCACCATGGGGAAGGCCTCCCTAAATGTAAAGAAATAAACATTCTAATAATCTATAAACTTCTGCATATAAAGTAATTAAAAAACAAATGTAACATCGAACTGATGCCAGATGTTAACTGTTAGAATCTGTTATTTAATATTAGAGCCTCCAGAAAACATCTTAAATGTCACAGCTGTCATAACACATCAGCTGGGTACAGTGTCTGAGAGGTGCAAGATTTCTGCAACACTTCAGCCTTCTGAAAAAAAAAAAAAAGACAGCCGTTTAAATTCTGAGCGGTATCAGAGACACAAAACCATGTGCTCACTTCAAGTTTTATTTCTAGTTTCATTTCCAGGTACAACCACAGATTGAAAAACTTTGTTCTACTTTCTTCAACATCTCTGACACTGAGCTGTTTTCATCCAAAACCTTTTCTAATGACAAATTTTCTTCTTTGCCCAATGGCCCAGCCCTGCTGACTCAACTAAAAGAAAAAACTGGAGGAGGCCTGACATCACATGCATGATAAAAAAAAACCCAGAGCAGACAGAAACCAAAACTAGTAACTTCTGCATATCTTATCAGATGCTCACTGTCCTGCTCATCCATTTCTAAATTATTTACCCAATATATTTAAACAACATATTGAATTCTATTATTTTTGTTAGAAGCAAATGACCACAGTTTTACCACATTATAAATGTCTGTTTCATATGAGAGAGCTAGTTCCTCTTATCTTGGAAATGCTATATTTAAAACTGCAACACACACATTGTTAGGGGGCCCACAGTTCAGAGCATGGGACAACAATCACGTTTTTCCTTGTAAAGACAGATGATCGATCCAAACGGAACGCTCTGCATGATATTTTTAAACAAAATGTAAAACCACTCAAACAGCTTCTCTCATAAAGAAGGTTATTTTCTGTTAAGACACTAGATTTATGAGGATTAACTTCAGTTACTGCTCTACACAGAGCAGCTTCATCTTACCTGTCTTTGACCCGTAGTATGAGTTGATGGAACCTGTCGACATGTTCGAAGCTGGCCTTGTCTGTGACGGAGAAGACGATGAGGAAACCGTCTCCTGTCCTCATGTACTGCTCCCTCATTGCACTGAACTCCTCTTGGCCTGCTGTGTCCAGCACTGGGTACACGTAAGAATACCAACTGATCAGAATGAACTCTGAACAATCATCAAAAGTACTACTTGATGCAAAAAATGTTTAAAAAAAAAAAAAAAAAAAAAAAAATCATGCTTTGTGATTTTATTTTTGTCTTGTGTTCGAAAACATGTTGCCACCACTGCCTTCCTGCAGCCTCCAACCCCCTGGGAAGCTGCCTGACATGTTTGTGAATGTGTTGCTTGGTTTTCAACTTAAAATGGGACATCATTTTTTAGATATATAACTAGTTTAGCTAAGTGAGAGGACTCCTCAATTATGGTCAAAATCACTCTGACATAAACTAGTTTTGGGATTCTGAAACTTAGTACAAAATAATCAAATGACTAAAATTTCAGATGATATTAATGCATTTGTATGTAAAGCCGTGGTTTAATCGTTGCACTGGTTCCATGTCCTCGATGGGAATTTGGAAAAAAGAAAAGTGAACGGATGTCTCTCTGTTTTCAGGATTTCTAGGGTCTGTGGCTGCTAAGTTTTAAGTTGCTGTGAAACATTAGTGCTAATTCTGAGTGTGTTTGAAGTCCATTCAGATGTGAGGTTGTCAGGATACTAACATTTCAAACTCGATATGGACAACGTGAAAATATCCATACTCTAAACTATCTTCTACAACACCGGGATAAAAAAAAAAAAGACAAATACTTAAAATGCATTAAAGATATTTCAATTAACAAAAAAAAAAACGATATTTTTTAATCTAAGCATGGAGCATGCTTTCTCACTAGAATCACAGATGCTCATGAATCAAGTGTTCAAATAAATGCAAAATAAATGACCCAAATATAATAAAGTCTGATATTATTTTAAGATTCCCACAGTATTATTTTCTGAACAGGCGAATAATCCAGACATCTAAAATAAGAAGTAGTAAAAATACTTGTCTTTAATATTGATACATTATAAATTAGTATTGTATCCAGATATAATGTCTGAGTATCAACACTTCAGCTGCGCTCAGATTTTAATTTCTCAGATTATTATTTAAAGGATGTAAACTGTCTCCCTAAATAAACAGTTATTTTGCAGCAGAAACAATGAGCTGTTTGAGGTTACATAATTTCCTCCACATACAAACCCCTCAGTATGTTATTAGTGGTGTCAGGGAGCTGGTTAACCTGCTGTTTAAACAAAATGTCCAGCAAACATCTAACTCACCATCCAGTATTGCCCACTGTCCATCTATTTCAGTGTGTTTGAGGTACGAGTCCTCTATAGTGGGATCGTAGTCCGGCACAAAGATCTTCTGGAAAAATTGGATGGTTAGAGCACTTTTCCCAACGCCGCCGTCTCCCACCACCACCAGTTTGTACGTTGGCAAGTTGTCGCTCGGCACGGCACTGGTCGCCATGGCTACCTCGACAGTGGTGGGAAGAAGGCTAGAAGGTGGCTGGTGAGACACACCTGGTTGAAATGGAAGACAAGGATTTTGGGGGGGGAGGATAAAGGGGGGTTGACAACAAAGGAGGAGAACAGGAGAGAGATGTTGAGGCTTGCAGCTGCAGCTTAGCCATGATCTGTAGTCACCATGGAGACAATGAAATAGAGAATGAGACGGGGCATTTAAAATGAGTTTTAACCACAGCTTAGGGGAAATTTTACATTTAAAGCTGCACAGAACACAAAGCTATTTAGTGTTATCTAAGAGAATTAGGTGAAGTTACAAAAGAAATCTAAAAATAATGATTGTTTAATTTTTTTACCCCAAAAAACGAGCTGCTCAAACCAATGAGGCTGTGTAGAAAAAATAGACATAAACCTCCTACAAACACCAATACCTGGTTAGGCAACGCTAGGAGGTGACAGTTTGCAACAGTCGGGTTTTTCTTTTTCTTAACATGCTAAGTCGCTTTGTAGGAATTCCAACCTGCTCCAACAGATCACTCTAATATCACAGAAAAAGCTCCTAAACGACACAAAAGCAGAAGAAATAAAACACCATGCAAGCAGTAAAAACCCCAAAGCAGAGCTGCGAGAACAAAATGACGTCACTTTGTTCTCAAAGCAACTGGAGCAAGAGTGAATTTCTCACTTTTTTCCCTGGAGAACACAGCAGCCTTTATGCTTTTTCAGTGGTATGGGCAAAACTTTAAACAGAAAAGGTCTGATAGCATGAAGAAGCTAGGTAAAACCATTTCAATAAGCGGTTTACTGAGCACCAGCACAGATGAAAAACAAGGTCACTGACATCAGAAAGCAAAATGTGCTGCAAATGTGAGCACAGGGCATCAACAGTGACTTTTCATCTTTAGGTGTCAAAGAGGGGAAAATTGAAGTAAACGGAATAAATTTGAATAATCCTGTTTTTTTCCTTCCAATGGGGAATTCAAGTACGTTGGCAGCAAAGCAACAGGCAAATGGAAGAACACGTTCATATAAGCAATAATAAATGTAAAAAAAAAAAGAAATACATGCAAGGCATTTTTACATTGTGATAATTTAAGTGATATAACTCAGAACAATAGTTAACAACAACATGTATGATAACAACTGACCCATTTATTATTAACCTTTGGGTTAAATACAATTTATACAGGCCATTATATTCTGATCCATTTTCTTGGCTGATCTCTGGTCATTTTTAAAAGTGATTGTATTGCAAATACAATTATTTGTCCAGTCTAAAGTGCAACTTATGTTCAGCTAATTGTCAAAACGAGACCTATAGACGGCACTAAACAACATCCAGGTATGCAGGTCATCAGCCCAAAAAAATAAAAATAAAAAATAACTATTTTGGAGGAAGTTGTCTTTTAAGTATTTCAGAAATACACTGAGTGCATTTTTTATGTCTTGAGTGTGAGACTTCTAGGAGAAAAATGGGAGAAAAAAGTAATGATGAAGAAAGCTGTAAATAATGGTTAAAGAAGGAGGTGTGCATTAGTGTAAACTGACAAAACAGAGTTAGACATTAGAGCTCAGGATTTGTCATCTTTATATGAAAAAATAAATAAAACAGCAATAAATCTCCTTTATTGTCAGGCAAACTAAATTAGATGCATTCCAATGGAAAACCTCAAAAGGTTTCCAAGAAATGAAGCAGCACGTGTTTCAGTCTTGCACTGTGGTTAAAGCTCCTCTATAAATGCAAGAATGGCCTAAATCCACATTAAAAAAAAAAATAAAAAAAAAAAAACTCAGCCACCACAGCCTAAATACAGTTTCATTTAGCATGACGGCAGACGGTCCAAAACAAGTCCAGAACTAGCAGAAATATGACGACTAGAGGATGGACAACCATCATTATAACTCCCACCCAAGTAAAAATAAACATCCTTGAACAAAGTGAAAGATTCAGCACCAGAGTGTTTTTCAGTTCAACTGGACTACAGTTCTAGACAGACTGAGTCGTGGCATGAAGACAATAAGAGCCACAGACAGAGAACCACAAAAAAGACTGGGACATGGGGGGGGGGAAGATGATGCGATTACTCATAAACAGAAGAAAGGAGCAGAGGAAGCAGGGGCACATGAGGACAGAGCCAGCAGTTAGAATTAGGCCTGAGTCACCACAACAAGCACCACCTTTTTATGGTTTGCTTCCTTTTTTTTGAGTAAATACATTTTTAGAACCAACCAGCTCAGTACCACTTGTTCCAGTTTATGCAACCTTAATTAGACTCACATTTAGCTCAAGAACTCTGCTTTCTTTTAAATGGCCAATTAATATAGTTTATTTTTATATTGTACTTTCTGAGAGAAAAAAAAATAATTAGTCTCTTATGCAATGTTTTAAGCTACTGATCTAGTATTAGCCTTGTTAAACAATGTTCTACTTCAGACAGATTAAAATGTCAGAGGTGGGAAAAAAAAAAAACATTTACACCCAAGTTCTGTTTCTCAATGTCTCCTTTTTAGTTTCAGCACTCAACAAATAATATTTTGTTAATAAATTCAATTAATCTAAGCATCTACTGTAAAGAAATAAAGGATAGATTTCCTTTTCAAATATTAATCACAGAAGAGTTTAATACACTAAAATACCCACTAAATACTTTAGTAATTCAAAACAACAAAATGGCAACATGGGAAAACTGAGTAAATAAATAATGATTCAAATAATTTAGACCCCTTCATTACTTAAAAACAACAGAAGACACATAAGAAACTGAGGATTCTCTAGATGACACTAAAATTGGTTAAAGTCCTCCCTGAAGTCAATAATGAACTTAACAACCTTAATTTGCAGGAAAAGAGAGAAATTCTGACCAGAAAAACTGATCAATAGACCATAACTAGAGAAATAGTTATTAAGAGCTCCCTCTACCAAAAAACATTTGCTTTTCGTAGTATTTCTTTCTCTCCACCTGATAGTTATTGACCAATGAACCATCAGTATAAACAAAGACCTTTATGAAAACCTGCATCTATCATTTCTGCTATTTAATCCACCTGTTTAAACCTGATTAAAGACAAAGAGGAACAGAAATCATCCATTGTGTTTCGGAAATGTTTTTCAGTGGAATATAAAATTATGAGGCTATAGTTGGCTGATAAGGAAAATAATACTTGAACTTTAGCTATAGAAGGATTTGATAACTAGAGTTTTATGCGACTGAACGGTTTAATATAAGAGGAAATGACCGCATGCTTAAATCAGGGGCCTCTGTTTAAGCCTGTTTGTGGTTAACTTACCATTACCTTGATGACTGAGAATTTACAGATTTTCTTTTTTATTAATTGATTTAAATTAATTTGAAATTAAATTACTTTATTAGTCTGTTGTTTCAAGGAAAATCAATACATGAGGCAAAAGTGCAGAATTCATAATCCACCCTTAACTTTTCTAATGCTTTCATAGATCGTCTTAAAGTGCCAGAACTTTGGACACGAATAGAAAGTTTAACAAACAGGCATTTCCTTCAAATCTAACCAAACTTACTTAAATATTCACAGCATGAAGGTTTTTGCATTGATCTCATTTTAAATGGGGAAATTTTAAAGTAAACTAAATGACTCTTCTGTGTTATTGTCTTTAAAAAGATACATTTGGGGGCATGTGGGTTATGGTTAATGATTTTATGAAAAAGAACGTGTAAACGTATGTTTATATACACATTAATAATTCAATTTATCACTTACTGAACTATGGACTTAAAGGTAAAGTAGGAATTAGGAAAACTATTGGTGTTCTAGACTATATTTTAAAGATTAAATAAGTTTCACTTTTAATACCCCTTTTTAGACATGAGCATTAAATTCTACATAGAATATATCATTATTTTATCATTATGTATACATCATTAATTATACATAATCTCTGTATATGTTAAATTTGTAATTTAACTGCTTGTCTAAAACAATATTCTTTCATTTATTAGTAATTATCGAAGGCCTCATCACCAACCCATGCAGTTGACAAATATTTATAGGGATCATAGAGGTATTTAACTGTATGTATGAATTAAAATGTTCTCAATTATCAATTAATACGATTAATTATTTCGGCTTTAGACTTTAGAGTACAGACAGAGCATCTGACTCATAACAGCACCACAAATGTTCTCTGCCTTTTAAGCCACCCCAAAGGAAAGTGTGTGCAACCTGCAGCACCTAGGGAACGATCTAAGGCTAAGGCTCTTGCTCAGGGAGCCAGGGCAGCAGTCTGTGGGGTTTGAACTTGGTACTTGCAGCCTTTCTCAGAACACAAACAATCTGTTCTTATCATTAAACCACTGCTATCAACAACATCATGGTGGGTATAGATGTAACCGCATTGCTACCACATATTCTTTTGAAGATGTCAAAATTTCTGTGTTACGATAGTCACACCTAAAAGGTGCTACTTATAAGACTTAGAGAGCTGAGCAATATAATCAAGATTTTTATTTATTTTAAGATATAATATGAGACCATATTGTTTGTATCATAATCTACAGTCCATAATAACTATAATTATATTTAAGACAGATAAGTTCCTGTTTCTCTTCTTCCTTATATCAATACAGACAATTTGAGCCTTAATGTAGTTTTTCTTCCTGTTGGAGAATCTTTATTTCGTAGGCCAGGAGCGGACTTTAATCAACTAAATAATTAAGAACATTGAAATTTGACTGAACATATTCATCCAAAGAGATTAAAATGATTTGACCTTCCTTGTTTGATTTTGACTGGATTTGACTGATTTGATCAGTCCATTTGAGCCCTTAAACCAGAGAGTCAATGTTTTTGTAATATTGCACGTAAGATGTTTTTTGTTTGGGGTTCATAACACCAGTTTCTGAAGGGAAAAATCCAGTATTGAAAAGATATACTGACCCAGAGACCTAGAGAGGAGGAAGAGCACTGTAAGGTGAAGGTCTGTCACTTAAGAACGCCTGAAATGAAAGCAGTTTTTTTCCTTCTGTCAACACTTTACATTTCTTAATTCTTTTAAGGTATAAAAACTAATTCCGTTAGATTAAAGAAAATAAGCAAATGGATGTCATCCAAATCCTTTGTCCAGTTCTTAAGCCATTATGGATCAATTCACCTTTCTCTTTTGTAGGGTCCATTTATGAAGCACTGTGCTTCTCCATTTCTCACGGCACCGCGTCCAAATCAGCAGTTTAAACTAAAGCCGTTGACCTGAGAAATGGTTACCGCAGCCAGAGATTATCATTTCTTGTTACCTTGGGGCAATTCAAATAGATTATAAAGAAAAAAAAAAGCATCTTTAGCTAACCTAACGTTTAATTATACGACTCTGCTTGGTTACCCGTTTTATGCATCTGGTGCCCCTTCGAACCCCATCAAAAGAAAAGAATAGAAAGAAAACAGTCGACTGCAGAAAACTATGTTTTTATCAAAAAGAAGTGGATTTTGGTCCATGCTATCCACTTCCTACAGCAACATCAAGAGCGCCCTGAAAGGGACCCATTATATTACATGGTGGTTACAGCCCATCATCATTGCTAGAGTTAGGAATGGGGATGAAACCAGACACATCTTTACTAATGTGCCTTTACAGTTATGAATGTGAAATATGCAGATCAGATTAAGAGCTAAAGCAAAATACCGTGAAGATGCTGGCTGAAGTTGGTATAAGTGTCATTACTACGAATAAAACAAGAAACTCTGCAAAAATAAGGAGAAGCAACAAGAAAAATATTAAAGTTTTAAAAACGCAGGAAGACAAGACTACACAAGTTCACAAATCAAGTCCTCTCCGTCTTACTTTAAAGCCTCACGACTGAAGCTGAGGCAAATAAAAGACACACATTCACCAACCAGTCGCACAACACCCCCACCCACGCACTCATTCCCCCTCCATCCACCAGGAAACAGCTGTCAGCTGGCCGGAGTCCATCCTTTCCTGCACGGCACAATAGAGGGAAGGAAGATGTTTCCTTCCTTTGCCAGGCTGAGCAGAGACTCAGAGAAAATTACCAACATAAAAAGCCTCACCGGTTGAACACAGTTAGTCAGATTAAACATTTTTACCACAGTAATAATAATAATATGGAACAACCTGGAAAGGAAACCATAAAAATCAGCATCTGAGACAAACTATGAGCTACCAGTTTTAGTCTTGGGAAGGCTTTGCTGTAGCCAAGTCTGCTCCAAAACGAGCAGGGATTCTCAGGGTTACCTTCAAGTTCAGTAAACCCAACTCTAAAAACACCCAGTTAATATAAACCGACTTGAGGTTTGCTCTAAGTAAGAACCCGTTCTTCTTGTTAAAGCATGTTTCATCTGTCAAACTATGAATAGTAGAAACTTCTCAAATTTAGCAGAACAGCTCAAAATACTGCATCTAAATATCAGAGAGTCTATAAATTTCAAACTCGTGCTATCCTGACATAAAACCCTAGAAGCAGGAGGAACATTCATGCGTTTGTATGTCAGCAGCTAATATTTTTACTCACAATGGTTTTGGAGAGACTCTCAGGGGCTTTCAGAGAAATCGCCGGTTGCCGTCTTGAGAAAGGATAAAGGGATCTCCTTGTTCACGTGGGAACAGAGCAGCACCATAACTCACAGAAGACAGAAAAGGAAGAACCCTCCCCGGCCTCCAGAGCCGTACCGTTAACAGCATTCATTGGATCATTTTAACAACAGCTATTTTAACTATTGACAACTAGGCTGCTTTGGTAAACCAAACAGAGGACCCAAAAGACTGATCGTCAACAACTACGATTGAACAGAAAAACACATTTCCTTTGGAAAGTACCAAGGACAGATAAAAAAAAAAAAAAAAAAAAAAAAAAACTCAAATAGCAAACTGTTTTTGACTATTATGTAAAACTGGTTTTGGAGTATGTATGCGTAAGTTACAAAATAGAACAAAGTAACCTTAAGTAAAACATTTTACTTGGCATAAATTTAAAACATTTGTATTTTAAAAACAGAAAATGGGCTGTTTTTGCTGCAGTTTATATATATTTTATAAATATCAATAATGCTGCTCTCCATTATATTTATGGCTACATTATATTGTTGGTTTTTGGAGATAGTCAGGGTCGAAGAGATTTGATGAGTTAAAAATTGTATACCTATTTCCCTGGAGTTTAAATATGATAGAAAACCAAAGCCCATCATCTCTTATTTACTCTTCAAAATGGGAATAAGAAACATGCAATTCAATAAAGCAAGTATTTCTTAATCTGCATAAGTCAGGGAAAGATGGTAAGAAGTGAGCCGTTTAAACCTGCAAGGAGACTGAATAAATCAAAATCGTTCCAATGATGGTGAAAAACAAAGCTGAATGTAACGCCTTAAACAGGCTTTCTACAGTGAACAACATAAATATGGTTGGACTTTACTGCGACTCCCAGTGAAGTACAACTTTCAACAAAACATGTTGCCGAATTACAGCTTCTTCACCTTTGGGTCATTTAGTTGCATTTTTTCCCCATTTAATCTTTCGTATAACTCTTAAATGTACCGAATACAAAATTAAGCTCAAAATAAAGCCTACTTAGTTTAACTTTAATATTCTGAGTAATATTATTTGAAAAATAACAAGACACATATTGACTGCTTTATAATAGAGTTAAATACATCCAATACATTCTCATGTACAAACAAAGAATGCATCTGATATTTATATGAAATACTCTTATTTTTAACATCTGTGAGAGAGTTCTAGAAACTTTAGGGACTGAATGAAGCTTAATATTTTACCAAAGGGCATCATTGCAGTTTTGAACTAATGTTGAACTTCATTTTTCAAGCTTCAGTAATCAGTCAGTCTCAAAACATTTACAGGTCTACTGCTACTTTTTTTTTTCCCATTTTATAATAGTAATCTTAAATACGTTTAAGAAGGAATAGAGTGAAAATGAATTTTATTTTTAATTTTCAAATTATTGCATGTAATCATGGAAATCATATAACACTGTGGTCTACTCTCAAACTAATACACTGACGGGGAAATGAAAACTCATAGCAGCAAACAAGATGCAATCTGGACCAAATAAGAGGCACAAACTTTTGACATTTTTTTTTCTCTTCTATTAGAAGATCCAAAGTCTCTCTGGAGTTTGAAGAAAGAGTTTTCATCGTATAATTTTGAGTTCAAACACTAAACACAATTCTGAGTTGAGAGCTTGCAAGAAAAGACTGAGAAAGTTTTGCAGCTTCCAGCACCAGAATAGGAAAAGATAAAACTGATAGGAGTATCTTATAAAACCGGTTATTATACTTCAGTCAGCTGGAGGGAGGCTGACTTTCCTTCAACAGCAGCAGCTCTGTAGTTACTTGGAAAAGCCTGTACGGGGCTGTGGCTCAGATCAGTCGTGTTTTGGTGGTTCCTCATCTGAGATACAGTGGCAAACAGCTACAAAGGAAAAACAAGTCACAAGGTGATGCTTAGCTAGAGAAACACAGAATTAAAATCTGTGGGACAAGCTGGTTCTGCCAGTTTTTCTGTGTTTCTCTTTGTTCTTTGAGTCAGGGGACACACACACCAGCTGCTCTGCAGCTTCTGGAAACCAGGCGTCACAAGCCTGTCAGAAGATAACTTGGAGAGATCCATGTTGCATAATGCAGCTAATCAGCTAATGTTGTCCGACTACATTTCTTAAACTCAGAATGTAAACAGTCATAGTTAAAATATTATCTCTTGCTGGCTGGATCAGTCTCCTACATTTAGCTTTCAGACATACAGCCTATGACATAAAAAGACGGGCTTATTTTTCAGAGTTTTTTTAAACAATAATTATTTCAATTTAGAATTAGACATACTTGATTTTTCAAATTCACTTTATCGCTAAAATATTTTAAAATATAATTATTTAGAGGGACATTTACGGTAGGTCTAAACAACATAGATATCTAGAAGTTTCTGGAAAGCAGTCTGTATGGAACAAGAGACTGTTCTGACCAGATCTAATGTGATGGTGAAACCAAGACGGACCTCAAAGATGCTTGGAGGAGAGCCGAGTGTGACCTTTGTGGTGCAGGACCGCTCTTTACTTAATTTTTATCAATAGAAATGAAGTATACACAGACCTTTTCAGCGACTTCAGACGTGTTTTCTTGTTCGATTTACACAGGGCTAAAGCTTTATTAGCGGAAAGTACCCAACCAACCATGAAAAGAAGATCGTCAGCAGTTTTAAACACACAGAATTCTTTTAGCGTGAGGCAACCGATCTGACACATGCACACAGTAAACCCTGCAAAATGTCCAAACACTTGAATAGGTAACTGTAGTTTAGAAGTTCTGCTCTGACCTCTGTCGACACTTTAACCACTAAATCATAACACGTACAAACTTCAAGCTTTCCAAACAGTCGGAGTCACTGTACAGCAAAAGTAAAAGGCATTTTTATGTGACTGATATACTTCCAACGGCAAAAAAACCCCAACAGAATGAAGCGATTCTGGAAATTCTTGTGGTGAGCCCAGTGGCCCCAGCAGAATAAGACCAGAGACTGTGTAAACATAGACACAGTTATCCTTTTTAAATCTCACTGTAATATACCACCAACATAAAGCACTCCACATCACAGTTATTTCAAAATGCATTGCCTGGGCAAAAAGGGATTTAATTACAAAGTAAACGGGCAACATAATCGTCATGGCAACAGTTAGTCATCCCAAACTAAAGTTTAAATAGGTTCTTTATTCCCACTAGTAGATGCTAATAAATGTGATTCTCTTTAACCGCAGCCACGTTAAAAATCAAAGAGCAACTAAGGACATCGATCAGAGTATTAAAGAAGGGAAATGTCCCAAAATAATAATCCTGATCATCACCAGCACTGAAACCTGGAGACTAGAGGCTAGTTTTTAAGGGAAGAGGGGGTAACAGTGGTGTAGGATGCAGAAGTTCATCTACCGTGTTTCCCCAAAAGTAAGACAGTGTCTTACTTTCTTTTTATCCCCAAAAGCCCCACTATGTCTTACTTTCGGGGTATGTCTTATATT
>JAUZNJ010033787.1:0-13004 GCA_034780135.1 Jordanella pulchra | reverse complement strand
TTTCTTTCTTTCTTTCTTTCTTTCTTTCTTTCTTTCTTTCTTTCTTTCTTTCTTTCTTTCTTTCTTTCTTTCAGAAGATGCACTGTATATGTCCACTGCGCTCCACCACACAAACATTTAGCACAGACAAAGAAAAACTCGCATACAAAGAAAACAAGCCTTTTGAGAGCGTCCCTAAATTGAAATACTGGTTGGGATTCCAACAGAGGACCTTCTTGCTGCTTGCAGGGTAATAGTACAACCGGTGATCCCACTGTTCAGTCTGTAATATAACCTCTAACCAACTAAGGTATTGCAATATCAACACACTGTTGATGAATAATGATAATTATGTCTCTAAAGGCTATTAAATTGTTTTCACTCCTTCAGCAGCTTTTCTTTTTAGTCTGATGTGCCTCATTCAAAAATCTGGTAAATTTGGAGACACTACATTACCTATTTCTTGCTCAAGAGTGTTTTTTCTTTATATCTTTCACAAGTAAATTGCTGTCTTAAACAGACGGATTCAGCATGGGTTCTCTTTGAATCTCTGTGAATTTGGAAAAAAAGCCCTTATCCTGATCCTGACTTTAAGTTTGGGGGGGTGACTCCTTTTTTAGTACAATATGAAATACATATTCAACCCTTTTCTTTGATACATTACTTCCAGGTTTAAAAAAAGCTGCATTCAAGAAGAGCTTTTATTGTTTTAATCTCCTGTGACTAAACTATAATAATAATTCATTTGATCTATAATGCACTTTACATTTCAACTGAAATTTCAATGTGTTACAGTAACAGGGAGGTAAAAACAGCCCAAAGATAGAACAACAAATTTAACACACAATAAAACACCATAAAGCTAAAATGAAACTAAACCCTCATTGCTAATATAGCTTCTAAAATCATGTTCAGGTATTAGACACTGCTCACTTCATCTAGTAGAACTGAGTGGCAAGTTGCCAGCTGAAGTCACTGCCGGGCTTTTCGAATTGGAAGGCGTTACTTATTTGTTTAGTAAAATCCAGAGATAGATAATTTGCCTCTTTAAAGACTCACCTGTTCCTTTTTTTTTTTTTTAAGGTAAAGTTCCCTCAATCGTTATGAATCCTACTTCGTACTTCAGCAAAGGCAAAAAAAAGGTCCTCCACAACACAAACACATTTATATCTACACAAACAGACACCAACACACTAATGCCCAAAATGGTTGAAGGTCACACTAACATAGGTTATTATAATATCAATTTAAACTGCCTAGTTTAATTCTGGACTGAATGTGGATTCAATAAAATCAATCATGTAATTAGGATACCAGCTTGAGATATCCGTTTTATAGAGCTAAACTGCCCTGGCACATGTATGCAAATGTCTACCAAATATGGTATGCCTGAAAGGTCATAACAGTATGTGTAAAAAGAAAAGAATTAACTTGAACCAGATTTATGAAGTAGGATTTATTTAATATGTTTCTATTCTGATAGCTTCAGAACTACCTAAAAGTGGAATTAAAAAGGTACAGAAATGATAGAGAACAGATAAATAAACATTACGTTACACTGTTTTCTGATTGGCTACTTAAATTAAGCTATTTAGGGATTTGGTGAGTTTCTCTTTCATTTAAATAACCAAAATGTTTTCTTATCAGATTATATTGTTGCTGTTTTAAAATGTTCCCATTAAATTATACCTCTGCATAATGAAAATAATTGCCACCAGCCAAAGTCATGGTTTTGATTTTCTAAAGCAAAATAACTCAGCAACCTCTGTCACTCACCTTTTCAGACACCCTAGATGTAAGAATTTTTTTTTTCCCAATAAATAGATATTTTCAAGCTTTCTGCTTTACAGGGTTCTTACAGAGATTTGTCTCTACGAATAATAAAAAAATTGCACTGTTTAGACAGCCAGTTCAAAATCAGCTTAAAAACAAAGGAGTGTATCTGTAACCAGTGACCAACATGCCTTAATTTGAATAAAAAAGGATGGAAAAAGATCTAAAAACAAAGTTGTGTAAACAGTGGCCACAAGGAATTAATTTACTGAGAAAATCTATTAATTTCATAAACTAATTTTATGCATTTTGCCACACAGTAAAACAGAGATATTTCCACTCCTTTGCAGAAAAATATCCCCTTCATATTTATGACATATTATGAAGTCTTACAAGTGGTGCAACAGCATAAATGATTATTTCTGTTTTCAAAGACAGATTTAAAGTAATTTTTTCACGTGATCTGATGATCGTGATGGAAGTACAAACATGCAGGTGCAAGATGATGCATAGACATCCGACCCTAACATGAATCTACTGCTGCTTGGCAGCACACCAGAGAAACTTCTCTGGGAGATGCCACTTCAGTTGTACTGAAATTATCCAACCAGATGCGTTTTACCCAAAGTTCCATAGAGGATGAATCTCTTAATATTTTAATTTGTAACAGCCTGCACAGGTTCATTGGCACATTGAGTATTCTCCTTGTCTCTCCTCTCTGCTGTTACTCTTATGTTTCTCCTTCCAGCTACAATGACCACAGAAAATAGTTTGCATCTGAGTTTCAAACATGCTATATATATATACTGCTTTAATTATCTGCTTCAGATTTGATCAATGGTATTGTGGGCTGTAAGTCATAATGTTTGCATAACCCCCTCCAACTATTTAGGACGTTCTGATAATCAACATACATTCTATATATTCATAAAGGCAAACCTGCTCAATTTTGGCAGCTGCATTTTGGAGATGAAAACCTTATGAAATCCTGGTTAGTAGTTTAGCTTTGCACGAGTTATCCAGTCTGGATGTGTCTCTATCTAATCTAAAACTATAGTAAACTGTGGGCAAAGTCTTGAGACTACACTTATTTTAAGATCATTGTCTTTCTTTTTCATCAGATTTTTTTTTCCTCGCTTAAACCACAGACAGCTTAAGCTGTTGTGAAAAGGATGCAATGCTTTGTTTTTTGTATCCAAACATTCTAAAAGGCACATTTTACCCATGCCTGATAGGAAGTTCACAAGCCTCACAAAAGAAATCCCTTTCACAACATTTGCGTCATTCCTTTGATGTCAAGATATTATATGTCTTTTTAAAAACCCCACATCTTACGGGCTAGCGTGTCATCTCCTAAGAGAGAAGTACTTGACTGAAGTCGCTGTGCAGACAGTACAAAGCCCCCAGATTGGTCCATATTCATGAAGGTGTAGCTATTACTGACATATTTTCTTATGGGAACAAATCACTAGTCGGGTGTGAGGATGCAATGGTATGTTCTTAAGTCTCTGGAGTTCTTTCTCACTTTTGCATTGTGTGGTGCTTGTCATATGGGGATGTTCTAGTGGGCTGGACAGTTTCAGCACCCCTCAACATAGGAGTAATCTAAAATAGCATAACAAAATCTTTTTAGTATCATAAAGTTTGCATTTCAAACTTTATTAACCATACATTGCTTTCTATTTGGCAGTACAATGTGCAGTTATTAACAGTTCTGTAACCAAAAGAAGAAATTATTCTTGTTGTTATGACCCAGAGGTTTTAGTTTATTTGGCTCTTTTCTGATGTGTTGTTTATTTTGTTTGGTATCCTGTTAACCTGCTGGATGATAAAGCTCCAGCTCAACTGCAGGTGTTTCGCAGCCTCTAACAGTTTGAATACAGGTCTGCTGTTTATTCCATACATACTTGCTGCATGATGCTACCATCACCTAGTTTCAAAGTAGGAATGTCCCCTCAAAAGGATGTTCGGTGTTAGTTTTGTGTCACCAGTACGGTGACATGGGTTTACAAATGTGAGGGAAATACAAGATAAAAATTAGAAAGGCAAATAAGATAAGCAAACTCAAAAATTGGACCAACACACAAGCACAAAAACTTCCAAAAAAAAGATCAGACACAAAACCTGCTGTAGAAATTTAAATATGCCTACACAAAAAAAATATGCAAAGAGAAAATACTGTAATAGCAAAAACAACTGAAGGTTAAAACGTTTCAGACTTGCACCACATTATGGTAGCACTCCACACCACTAAGTGGAGACAGTTATTATTATTATTATATGGGGCCAGACCCTCAATGAAGGCATAAACGAGATGCTAAGAGAGAAAAGTATAAAAAGATTCAGAGGAAAGGTTTTAATTTTCCTTTGGTCTGGTCCATAGACATTGATTCCTCTTAATGTCTTTGTTCTGGTCCCATATGAGTTGATGATAATCTCACCCGGTCTGAAGCTGTTTCCTTATGTTACATGAGTTTACAACTTTTCTTTTTGTGCACCTTGCAGCACTTCTTCTTTGCAAATATTGGTGCTTGTGCATTTGTCTAATTTTAATGTTTGCTAGTCTCCTTTTTTGAGCTTGAAGAACCTTTTGAATTTTTGTGAAATTATGTCGTTTGCACACCTTGGCCACCATAGGCCAGACTACAAAGCAAATAGTTATCCTGTCTATAGAATGCCTCATCTGCAGCTCCTCCAAAGTTACCACAGTCCTAGTCTTCTACATTTGAATAATGGATTGAACAGCTTTCCCAAACTTTCAGTATTTTCTCTCTGATCTGTCTGCTGTGTTCTTTGGCCTTAATTAAGCTATCTGTTCACTAATGTTATCCTACACACCTCTGGGACATTTATACTGAGATTAAATCACACATTAGAGATAATGGAGCTAAATGCAAATAGAAGCAACATTTTTTATTTTGTTTTATTCTTCAATTACTTTCATAGATATTGAAGTTGGGATTAATATAAAAAGATGTGAAAAGTTATATTAATACTTTTGGATTTACCCTTTTTTTAAATTCTGTTAAGCAACAAATCAAATCCTAAAATATGATGACATCCTATTCTGTCTAACATTTCTATCAGATCTTTATTTTTTAACACAAATTCATCCGAATATGTTAACTCAGAGTGGTGCTATGAATTGTTTTTCTAGCTTTTCTTTACAAATGATCTTCCACCTGAAGGATGACATTGAACATGCAGCGAGTGGTGAACACAAGAGACTGAGGGTTAGCAACAAGTCAATAACCAAAGCACAGCAGAGCACTGAAGGTTATAAAGGTGTTGTGTGCATGCAGACTGCTAAACGAGCTTCTACCTGTGTGCTTTGGAGTGCTTGCTCAAGAAAGCGGTCTGTACTCTGTTTCAAACCGAGGTATTCCTCCTCTGCCTCATTAGTGCTGATTTACGCCTTGACTAGGTAAAAGAAGCAAAGTTGGACCTCCCTCTTATACCCCTCTCTCTCTCTGCCACTTACACACACACACACATGGACACACTGCCCTGCAATGCTTCTTTTTCTTTCTTTTCTCCCTTTCTTTCCTTATCTTTCTCCTTCTCATTCTCCTGCCACGCACAGACAATGGGGCCCTGGAGAATACCGGCTTGTGCTGAATTATTCAAATCAGCAGTGGCAGCAAGCCGGAGAGCAAAGGAGAGAGGCAAGAAGGTAGAGGAGAGAGAAGGGTAGCTGTAAAAGTGAGAGAATGCAGGATAATGGGGGGAGGATTTGGAGCAGGCAGAGACGGAGGATTGTAGCAGAGGTGAAACTCGTTGTCTCTGCATGCAAATAGCCTCTTGCCCCCCCACCTTCCCTTTCTGTGAGTCACCCCCTGCCCTTCACTGCTTCATTAATACACATCTGTACCCTGGCCCTTCCATCTACCTCCTTTCCAAACCCACTCCTAGCTGGTGAAGAAGAGGGAAACATACGACTGAAAGGGGGGGCAATGGTGGTGGGGAGGGTGGGACGCTGAGCTCGACAGCAGCAGCACGCTGTTGGCAGGGGGGAGAATGCGCCGGTAATTAGCCAGCACCAGTACAAACGAAGAACCCAGGAAGGAGAGAGAAGAAGAGTAGGAGAGAAAGAAAAGAGCAAAGCTCTGAAAACAAGCCTCCTGCCAGGCTGAGCTCCCCAGAGGCAAGACCTGGACATGACGGTGTGCAGTCTGGGAACAAAGGAAAAAGAGGAGAGCTGGGGAAAAGATGGGAGGCTGAAGAGTGGGCCCATGACAGCACCTGCAGAGATGGAGAATCAAATTTTATGTTTGTGGATGTGTGCCTGCATGGTGTGTCTGTTTGCTGGTATGTAGGTATTATTTTCTTGTGATTGTGTTTGCCACTTGGTGAAGGATGCCTCTAGGTGTACAGCAACAACATACCTCTGTCTACCCCTTGCTTAAACCTGTATTTTAATTCACTTTACATTGTGCATAATCCTCTGCAGAACTTTCACCACACTCCCCCCCCCGTCTTGTCTATATGTCTTAACAGCATGAGATGGTTAGAAGACAAAACAAGTCCAGAAAATGCTGAATGATATCTAATAACAATAAATCAATAAACTATGTGAAATTATGTGTTATGTGACTTTGAATTAATTTCAAACATCCATCAATTACTTAGGTAAGATGTGGGGTGCACCAAAGACAGGTCACCAGTTTGTCACATGGCAAAAACAACAACAAAAAATATTATTAAAATGGCAATTTTGCAACAATCATGTCAAGAAGATACAAACTCAGTGCAGGAAGACACAAAGCTGGAATTAGAACTTTTTGCTGCAAAGAAATAGTGCTACCTAATGTATCATTGTGCAGGCTTCCTCTTAGCCATTTAGTTTATAATAAGAGCCAGCATTTTTTTTCTAGAAAATACTCTAAACAGCATTTGAAATGATCATAAGGTCATACAGTAGTGTCATTTTATCAAAAACTTTTGGCGTCAGCACTTGGTACCAAACTGACCTTACCTTTAAAAATTAAGTAAGAGCTTGTGCAATTATGCAGCTGGTTCTTATAGCCTCAGTAGTGAGTGTAAGTGGAAACTGTATGTGTGTGTAATTGAGAGACAGAAAAGTTGACCCTGGAGTCCTTTGCCAGCCTCATTAGGAAGAGGACTTGGTTCATTAAATAGTGAGAGTCAATGGTGTGGGCTCAGCAGAGATCATACACCAAGAGGGTGTTTTCTATTTGAAAATAAATAAAGATGTGGGTTAGAAACAGAAGAAAAGTATAGTTTACCAATAGTCAAAGTTTGTTTTACATGCGGCGTTTTTTGGTTTGTTTTTTGATCAATTTCAAATTTATGCATGTGAAAATGTTGTTGAATGCTTGAAAAATGAACTAATTTTGACACAGTTAGCATGTTAACTATAGATTGTAATCTGTGAACCATAAAGTCTGCCTCAAACGAGAAGACATTAACAGATTCCTGACAGAATTAGCTTTAGTTAATACAAAAAGCAGTTTAGATCATTTTCTTTATTGAGGAACAAAAGCTATTAAAACCCACCTACCCCTTTGTGTATATTAAAGTATTTACCACTGGAGAAGAACTGTGGCCCTCTCATTTTTGACCAATTATTTTAATTGAGCTGCTTAGGATTTTTTCCAAGTACTGCGAAGGACTTGCGACCTGTAGACTTCGAGAGATAAGGACCAACCCCACAAATAGATTAAGAGGAGGAATTTGGATGGATGGATTTCTTCAAAGCACAAAGAACCTGTTAAAGGTCACCAACTAGTTTAATTATTTTTAGGTCGTGACCATGCACAATCAGCAGTATTGAAAAAAGACAAGAATTCATGGTTCTATTAAATACTGCAAGCTGTGTGAGACCTGGAGCAGTAAAGAATACCTCACCATGCTCCCACCAACGTGTTTGAATGTTGGTATGATGCTCTTTTTCTATGCAGTGTATGTGTTACTGTCCACTCCAAACCCTTTCACTTTCAAACTGTTATTATGCGGCATATTTTCCCAAAGGGCTTGGTCAGCATCATTATCTTTCTCTTTTTGGAAATGTAAAACTGTAATATATGTTGCTTCATCTTAGATCAATATGAGGCTATGTTCACACTGGAGCCTGAAGTAACCCAAATCCGATTTTTTTGCAACCATATGCGACCTGAATCTGATCTTTTCAGGAAAGTCTGAACAACACAGATCTGTTTTTTTCAAATGTGACCCAGGCCACTTGGCAATGTGGTCCTAAATCCGATACATATCCGATCTTTTCAAATGCGTTTTGTGGTTCCGTTAATCCGACCTGGATGTAATTAATACTCATCAAAACTCCCCATTCTACATCATGCAACACAGAAGCAGGAAGAAAGACAAATTGGTGAATGATAATGAGAGCAGTCTTTCTTCTTGCATTGTTAACATGCTCCCTCTGGTTGAAAAAGAAATGAAAGACACTAGATGCGCTCCAGCACCACCATCCATGTTTACTTCCATTAACACAGAGCACACTCTCTACTTGTGATGTTATTGTTTCCTCTAATGCACATGCAGGACAGTTAAGTTGTAGGAATGCAGTTTCCATTGGAGACTGCATACAAGTTGCATATATTTAGAAATGTGAACGACCACTCAAAACAATCGGATTTCACACAAAAAAAGAAAATCGTAATTGAGTATTATGGCCTGTGACCTAGACCTATTTTTCTTAATTAAGTTCACTTCATATACATTTTACATTGTCTTGTTAATTAAATGTGCTATACTTTAAATAAGAATGCATTGGGTTTACATGTTGGTACATCATTTTTAAGAGATGTGTTACTGGGTTCCCCCCTTTTTTCTCCTTTCATCGTCTGGTTATAGTTATTCCTACTATTAAAAGGTTTAGTATTTTCTGGTTTTAACCCATATCTGCTCTTGTTGTTAGCTTAAAAGGTCTAATTTGAGATTTCGTTTAATAAGCCAAAAAAGGCTTGTGCCAACTTAGTAAATGGTCTTTCTGGAGTTTTTCAGAGTGGACTGCTTGCCAGTGCAGCCTCATAGACTGCACACAGAGTCTGTTAACATTTATTAGAAAAGCTGAGTGTGGCAGTCAAACTCTATTAAAAAGAACCATGAAGAAAATATGTTTTTGTAGACACAGACAGGATTATTCAATTCATTCATAAATGTGGTTATTTTTCAGTTGAGCAAAAATCTCACAGTGTTAAGTTTAATAGACGGAAAATATGCTCAGTAATCTTGTAAATATACTGAAAAGTTTAAAAGCTTACAGAACATTAGGCTTCCTTTTTCTTTGCTCTCGCTGACGTGAAGAAGTACCTCATGGCGGCTGTGGATCGATGCATCCCTCTGGGTCCCAGAGCATGAGGCCTGTCCAGCCATGCGGAACCCCAGGAGAGCTGGCAGTGGTTTGATATGCTGCCTGATGTCTTCCAGCACAGCTGCAGCCAACCAACCTGCCCCTTCTCTCCACACACCATGTGGATTTTTAGCCCAGTTCTCTACTGGGAGCTGTGCTTGGCAGTGTTGGTTACAGGTCTCAGACGGACCACTGATAGGCCCTTCTGCTCAGCTACCCTGTGTGAGCAGGTAGAAAAGGGGGGGGGGGGAGACAGGTGTGTTTATGTTACACTTGTTGCACACAACCATCCAGAACAGATGCCCTTTGCTTTCTAAGAGGACATAGAAGGGTGAAACAGTAAGAAGACAAAAAAGGACATAGAATGAAAGGAAATAGAATGGTAGAAAAGTATGTTTCCTGTACAAATCTGCAATTTAACTCCCTATAACAAAATACTCCAAGCAAGAAGCAATTATTTATTCTGATTTACAGGGAATTTCTGTTTTCTCCACAATTTTCTGAACTGGTTTGAAAACCCTTCCCAGTCATTAAAGACTTCATGAAATCATATCAACATTGCACCATGCCTTAGGAGCAGACGTGATACACAGTGTCTGAGCTGACAAGTGCATCGGAATCAGGATGTTTGGCTCAGCAGGTTGTAAGGACTCTGGGTAATCAGGGTTTGGGGATTCTAATTAGGACAATTAAGTCCTAATTACAAAGTAAACACATATTGCTGCCAGAACTGCAGCCCCCTAGAGTGAGGCCTTTGTAGCATGAACTCACATTCTGCTCTGTTGTCTGCAACACCCACATATTCTGCAGTCCCAACTTGAATAGACTATATTGCTATAAAGTCCCTGCAGACAACTGCCTTTAAAGTAACATATAACCATTTGGGAAGTCCTTTTACAGCTGTTCTACCTTACGATATATTAGCAACCTAGTCAATGTGATCAAATGTTTATGGCACCCAGACAAAACTCAGAGGAGCGTGATCTAGTCACTTAAAACGCAATAGCCACATTCACTCGGAGTTAAGTGCCTTGCCGAGGGGGACAGCACTATGTGACC
Organism: Jordanella pulchra; assembly: GCA_034780135.1. Classification (NCBI taxonomy): domain Eukaryota; kingdom Metazoa; phylum Chordata; class Actinopteri; order Cyprinodontiformes; family Cyprinodontidae; genus Jordanella; species Jordanella pulchra. The sequence goes on along the minus strand of JAUZNJ010033787.1, from coordinate 2,860 downwards.
AAAGGTAACTGGAACCAAACCTGCGACTTTTAAATTACGAAACAACTACCCTTTCCACTGAGCAAAAGTCATACCAGACTGGTGAAAGGCTCTCAATGCATCTCATATTTAGAACGCACTGGAAGGGGTCAACCATATGTCCCTAGAATCTTAGACATTAGCTATTTAGACAAAGCGTTGTGTATCTCAGGAGGGAAACTGTGATATCAAAGGGCTTTTTATGGCAAGAACAAAAAAACTAGCCATTGGCAAAGGCAGAGGCCTGTATGTGTTAACTGCCAGTGTAATGTTCTCGATTTTGGGACAGGTCATGAATCAATACATTTTACGTTTTTTGATAGGAAAGGCCTGTATATTCTTTTTTTAAAGACCTTCAGAAAGATTAAGCCTAATTCTATGGAGTCTCTAAGGATGAAGCTTAATTTCATCTACCTGAGCTTCCCCAACAATCAAGATAACAAAACTTCTATCCAAGGGAGATGCTCCAGTTCATCTTAGCAGTGGTGGAACTTTTAGTTTAACCGCGAGAGATTCAAATAAAGGATAAAATGTGTCAGAAAGACTACAGACAAATAAAAGAAGGGGAAACATGGATGAAACCCAAACCCAAGGATTTAACCTACCCATGTAAAAGAAATCCAGGTGTCTATGTTGACTGCTGTCCCTCTCAGAGTAGACGATCTATGGATATGTCATGCAGGATCAGCTGAAAAGGATTCATACTAAAAGGAAATCCCCATAACCAGGTATGATTACATGTTTAAACAGCTCCTTATCATAACCCTAGAATAGTTTTTAATGTATTTTGTGAAAACACCTTTGCACCATATACTGATACCTATTTTTGGTCCTCTTTAAACAGTCCTCTGAAATATTTTTTAAATTATTTGTTTACACTTGATGTTTCATTCCATCTTTCACTCAATGAAAGTTGTCAATGTAAAATAAGACTGAGCGACAACTTGGTCAACCAATGAGCCTTGACCTCATAAAAACATCAACAAAATTTCCTAGTCTTGCTCTAGGCCATCTTAGGCTACTAAGGATTTATTTTGAACAAGGCTGCTGGCCAACATTAATATACGAAAAATGAAGCACTGAAGTGAGTGACTGTGTGGTCTATTTGTTTAGTCAGATGTCAGCTTGCGGGACCTATATTAAAAGGTTGGGTGGATCAGAGTTTTCCTTGGAGATAATTAAGGGTAACGGGTTGATTTAGGCAGTTCCCCAGAAGAGTTTCTAAATGTAGAAAAGGCAAGAGAGCTCTGTGCTCCATCTCCACCCATTTTAAGGTCAGTTCATTTTTATCCTTGCCTGACATCAATTTAATCTTCTAGCCAAGCTGATGACGCCTGTGCCCAAAGTGCGACAACATGGGCAAAAAATGTTAAAATATGATGTTTGTTTTGCAGGCTATGTTCCACAAAGGAGATTTGTTCTTCCCTTGACGTCTGAGGCTCACTGTCTTGTTTTTTAGTTTGCAGACGTAAAATGTTTCTACCTATGAATATCACAACTTCAAGTTTATGCACATGTCTTAAGCCTCAAGAGCCCAGTCTGAACAGGAAAGGTATACTTAAATGAATACTTGAAATATATTATCAAAATCTATGTTGAAAAACTGTGAGAAGATGCTGTTTCCTATTTAGCAAGAAAGGGGCCTGGGGATGTGATAAAATGAGAAACAACGGTTGGAAAAAAGATGAATTAGCTTGTATAAAATAAAACAAGGAGTTAAATGTAATGCATTTATATAAAGGTTGGCTAATAAAGAAAATGTATTTTTATTGTTAGGTGTTCATGTTTGATATCCACCCATGACTAACTTTCCTAATCCTTTGGCACAAGGTTTATCCTTTTGTCTCATGATCCATAACATTTTTTATACCGACCAGAAAAATATTATGTTTGAAAAGTTCATGCTTGTGGCTGAAAATCTTTTTTAAAGTTTCTGGATGAAACTGTGCCAGACGACCATAAGTAAAGTTTCAAATACGGAACAAAGTAATCTGAGTTGATAAAACCTAAGTTGTCGAAATGTTGCCAGCACCAAAAGCTTTTATTAAAATGGAGGCGGTGTAAACAGACAGAGCAACCAGACAGGCAGGTGCACCTTGTTCTACCGTCAGCTTTGATAGTTTAGATATAAAGCAAAGATGCTCCTTGGGGAGAAAGCCGAGAGGTGACAGGGTGCTGTCACCTCTCAAGATATTTGCAGAAGGGAAAAGAGAGAGATCTAGAGAGGTCAAAGAGCCACCAAATGGTGTTACGCCTTCAAGGAAAAGAAAAAAATCTCAAATATTTCTGCCTTACCTCTTCTTACCTTAACAAGACATTGATTCCCTTTTGTCCTGCCACCTTTCTCTTAATTCATCATTGTCTTGTCTTTTTTGGAGCAAGTCTGAATGTTACTGACATCTAGCCTTCAGTATCACAAGGCTGTGAACTTCACTCAATACCTGATGTGTGGAAGAGTTTTACCTCTAAAGTATAGATAAAACATCTTTAATTCTGACTGCTGGGGGTTTTATATTTGTACATGAAGGACCTACAGAGTCCTGAGGGTTTACAGCAGGCTGCCACTCTACAACCAGCACACCTCCAGCATCGCATAAGCCCACCTAATTGTTATGCCACTTCCCATTACACATGTCATTTCTCTTACCACGCTTTCATGCCCATGAGCCTGGCCAGCTGCTCAGAGGCAGGTGGAAGGTGAGGACAGGGCAAAGTGTCAGTGTTTCACAGTATAGCTCTAAAGGAAGACTTATATGAATAATAATGATTTAAGGGAAGCGTTTTTGTTTTTTTCCTTTTCAGAGTGCTCTTTAGGCATATTGACTATGTTGAGAGATTAACT
>JAUZNJ010033786.1:0-13004 GCA_034780135.1 Jordanella pulchra | reverse complement strand
ACTTATTGGAAACTCAAGACAGCCATGACATTATGTTTTTTACAAGTGTATGTAAACTTTTGACCACAACTGTATTTTCGTTTAACATTTTCATGATGTCACAAAAGGAAGCATGTTTGTGTGTTTAAGGGGTTGAATTTAAATACACTAACAGGTGTGTCTTCACTTAACCCAGACAAAGAATAATATCTTAATTCTCATAGGGACTTTGCCAATGTCCTTAGAGCCAAAGTCATTTTCACACATGTAAACCTTGTTTTAAAACAAAGCTAATAAACTGAAGAAAAACACGATGAATAAGTAAACCTCTAAATGTCATGAATTGTTTGTTTGCACCTGGTGAACACCTGGAGGGGAGAGGTGGAGTTATGGAGCCACAGAAAACATAATAGATTCAGCAGAATGTGTAAGCTCAAGCTCAGGGGGCCGAAAAAACCCAAAGATGCTTAAATATTTTGCTCTTAAACATGTTCTTTACCTTTATGGCCATAGCTCACTGAGACAGTAAAAGAGGAATATGTAGTTCTAAGCTGTCAAGTAATGAAACAGTAAAAACGTTAATGGACCAGGGAGTTAAAACATGTCAGGCTGTATTCCTGAATACTTTCAGTGATAAAATATCTCTTCAAGTTTTGAAGTCAGGTCCAGAAATGAGTTCACCTGGTATCTGTCTGCTGTCTGTTTTTTTTCTGGGTGTGGGCTGTTTAATCAGGCTTTTTTTTTCACCAAACTGCAGACTAACATTTGAAATAGACAAATATTTGCAACGTATATATATTTGACATTCTGCATGCATACATCACAGGGCTTTAGGCCCCATTCATTGAGCCTTTTCACTGTCTTCCTGTCTTTGTGCTGCGGTCATTCATAAAGACGGCTGCTGTGCCTGTGCTTCACATATTGAACCCATGAATGCAGATGTTACCATCATGCAAGCATGGACAAATGCTCAACTAACCTTGAGAATCCTCTCTGAATTGCTTTGTGCTGCGGTGGGAACATTGGTTCTAAAAATGGAAGCTTTTCAGCTAAAAATAGCTCCTGAGATCAACCAGCATCATTCAGTCTTTGCTAACTCGGGCATCTTCTCATGTTTTATTCAAAAAACGATGCTGTTCATAACTCAATCGTGCTTCGCTTACAACCCTAAACAACAAGCCTCCTGCTGTAAGACTATGTCAGTTAGGATTGAATCCTTACTAGTCAAAATGCAAATCCAATTAACTGATAGTGGCGTTGAGGACCTCAGTGATCATGTTAGAAATGAAGCTGCTGCCTCACGGTGAAACCAAATTATAAATGCTGAAGCATAATGGCCGCCTCTCCTGTTCCAGACAATAGGACTGTTTTTATCCATCACTGTTCTTTTCTCAGCTCATTGTTTGACATTCCTTAGCACAGCAAGAATAAAAACACTTTTGTAATCCTTTTTCATAAAGAAATACAACATCCGACGGGCAACATCTAATTTGCCTGTAATATTATTTACTTTTGAAAGCTAAACAATAAATTATGCAAACTCAGTGGTTAGTTGCCTCCCTTCGTGTGATAAAAGTGTTGATCCTAGAAGAAGCTGAAGTATTCTGAGAAGCCAGATGAGGAACATCATCTATCATTGCGCCGTGTTGTTGTTGTTCGTATTATCAAAGTGCTCGATTCATTTTTCCCTCTAATCAGTTACTTTGTTTCAAGGCTTTTTTAAAAGATTTTCTCTAAGTCTCATTACTTATCTTTTACATACCTACTATATTTTATAATTGAGCAATATGATGACGTTCATCACACCCTTCTGTTTCTACATGCTTAACTCAAATTCAAAATGAAGGACATCAGCTGTTAAGAAGAATCGGTCAGTAAACTAATTCTTTACCTCGTTGGGTGGTAGGGCAGACAATCAGCTATGGACTGGGCTCCTAAAGACCAACCTAAGAATTAAGACCCAAATTGGACACAATAACTAACCTAATTAAAGGGCACACTTTGCTCCATGGTTTTATTGGGTAAATGTTGTATTTAGTGTTGTGTTTTTACAAACTGTATGGAAAAACACATAATTAAAGAAAGTAAAGGTTTAAAAATGACTATGCAATTAATCTACCTAATGTGTTTTTAAATAACGACATAAATTAACTTTTAAATAATGCTATAATTTATCCAATAGGTGTTTTCATTGTGGCACTTTGTGAGATGCAAACCTTGGTGTTTTTATTCTTCTGATGGTTCCCTCTATTATCCATTGCACCAACGATTCATTATCTTGCAGTTACTGTATGTGAGACATGGTCATGGTGGTGACCCATAGCTCCAGATGCAGCAGCTCGCCTCCAGGCTCCCATTGGATGAACCTCCAGCCACGCTGTATTCAAATCCTCCTCCTCCTGTTATGACTCGTGTTTCACTATTATAAGCGGTGACTAAATTCAGAGCTTTTGACTCAACTTTTTATTCAGAACTTGTCACAAACATATAAATAATACTTTACCCTCCCTCTGAGGCCACTTTCAAACATCCTCAAGTGTTTAACAGGGCAGGAACTCTCTAACTGATTGTATTCATCCTTCCTCTAATGACAGCTGTGTTTGATTTCTTCTGTTTGCCTTTTGTGTGACCTCCTCTAATGGCAAAGGTTGACTGGTCGGGCATGTCTATACCTGAGGCGACGCAATGAACTACCTTTGCTTTTTCCCCTTAATTGGACTGACAGCCCTGAGTTTAAGATTAAGAAGCCTAATCCATTCAAGTTCGATCCTGTAAGTAAAGAAAACGTAAATAATGAGAGCTTGAGTAGTAGTAGTAGCTTATGTCCACGATATCGTTACAATTAGCTTGCTCTGTCATCCCTTAGCAAAAATGTAGTTTATTTAAATGTATTACGAGTATATCTATGTTAAACTAAAAAAGAGGCAGTTTACTTGACATTTACTTTTTATATAACATATTTTTTTCATATACTCGAGAACAGAAAAGCAAAGTACACTCATACTGATAAGTGTGGCCCAGCAGATGCTGGTGAACCGCTCTTGACTCTAGACAGATCTCTCTGGACCAATCGCAACACAGGAGGCGGGACTTTACCTGACTCTCAGTGCCAGAATTACCCATAATGCAGCAGCGCTTTTCTGTTAACGTAACAACAAGCTGGCGATTGCAACGGAGCAATCATGTAATGAAAGTTAAGAACGTAGTAGAGGAGGTACATTTCCTGAGATTTTTTAGGCAAAACCTGCAGAAATTGTTCTTTGACGGCTTAAAAATGTTTAAAATGTTTTTACCTGGAGAACTTTTACTTATTTCTACAACAAAATACTAGAAACTAAAATATCTTCATCAAAAGATGGAATAAGAAAAGCATGCTTGAAGTATACCTTAAATATACTTCAATTAACTAAAATTTGAACCACAAATTTACAGCGTAAGTTGTTAAAATCTTAAAACCAGCAGCGGTGAGCTGGAGTTTAACTCTGAGGTTACTGGAGCTCACCTGAACAGAAGTTCTATGATTTTAAATGTTTCTAGCAGTATTTTTGAATAATAGAACTAGAATTTGTTATTTTAACTTTTACCTTTATGTTCTGCTGGGGCGCTAGATAATCCAGAATCAAAATATCAACTGTTTCTGTCATCAACCTCAATGATAGATGATAGAGATGGGTCTGTTTTCTAGTGTTTAGTCCAGTTTCTCTCCTAGATATAGCTATGGGCTCAGCTTTTACTGTGACTAACTGTGCTCTCTTTCATCTTATTTGACATAAAAACTGTCTCAGAGCTCGCCTGCTTATCTGTTTTTTTCCTAGACAGAGCCACCTACGGCGCTAGTTTACCTTTACTTTTTCTGACATACAACGTATTTACAGAGCAGTGCTTCCATGTTCCTTTTTGTGTATCTACTTCTGTCTCCTTGAACCTGAGTCGGCCTTGGCAGATGGCCGCTCACACCGAGCCATCTGCTGGAGGTTTCATCTTGTTTAAAAGGAGTTTTCCTCTCCACTGTTGCTACATGCATGCTTGGCGGTAGGGATTTCTGAAGACTCAACGACAAGCGACTATCTATTGTTGTCACATCCTCAGTCGCACCCAGTAAATCTAATATGTTGACTTTACAGGATTGGATTTCTAGATGAGTCAACACCATGACTTTCAAAATCAAGGTATTGATGTTAGCAGTCCAGCTAACATTTCCTTCCTGGATGGTGTCACAGCCAAACAGGATCAGACCAAAAGAAGCTACTATATTAAGAAAAAAACATAGAGAAGGTAGAACTACAGCAGAATGACAGAAAAGAGAGAGAATGAAACAGAATGATGCCAAGTGGCCTCTATGTCTTCCAGCAGTCTGAGCCTATAGCAGCATAACAAGAGAGGAGCCTGATAACTAAAAGATCCGCCTCCCATTATACTTTCTAGGAAATTCTAGGAGCTACAAGTAAAACTGCAGACTGAGAGAAAAGTGCTTTGTTTGGGACATAAGGAGCAATCATATCTGTGATATAAGATGGCACTGAGTGCAACATTTTCTTCCACCCTTTAAAACCCTCACAAAATGTTAGAAATGTGTTTAGTTCCCGATTTTAAAGCAGACTTTAGTGGGAGTCCAACAAAATGAAAAACAGAGGTGGGTAAAAAGCAGAGGTGAGAGATGCTCAGTAGAGGTGTGATTTTCATGTGTTGCTTCATAGACTCTCTGATCCTAAATTAGAAGCTGAGTCTTCAATGCGATTTTCTCTGTTTGTGTGGCTTTAATGTAGATCTTTAAACGCAATTCAATAATGTCAGTTAGAATAAAACTTCCCCATTAAAATAAGGAAAGGTAATTCTGCATTTTACCACCACATGAACATGAGTTACCCCAAAACAAAACTACCTTTTGCATGGAGGTGGGAGGTTCTTTGGGGGGTATGTCTCTGCACCTCTAGACTGAAACATATTTTACTTAAAAAAGCTCATTTAGATTGGATAGAGATCAACTCTGAGCAGCAGACTATTTATTGTTGAACCTCTCCTTAAGGCATTTGGTTTCTATTGACTTAATTCAGTGGTATCAGAGCAGAAGATGGTCCCCCTACTATGCAGAGTTGTGCTGCTTTCTGTAGCTTTACCACAATTGAACGGATTAGATCAAAACATTCTCATTTCTCAGAGCAGCCTAGTCAAAGTTCAAAACTAATTTAACTGATGATCTGTGGCAAGGCTTAAAAAAATCTGCTCACAGATGCTCTCTGTCTAGTTTGACTGAGACTGAGTTTGGATTTATAAAGTTCGTGGTTGGCTCATTACATTAAATTCACATTAAGTAGAATACAGTAAGTGCTTATAATGCCACATAATGAGTACTTTTGCAAGACATCGCGAGTCAAGAGAGCTCACACTTTTTTAAAGCACACTTTTACTAGTGTAAAGTGTGCTTAAATCAAAATGAATCACTTTAGGAAAATGTTTTGTCTTCTGTCCTGTTACAGCATTTCAGGCATACATGAAAAAAAAACTGGATGTTCCAGAGCCGCTTAGCTCTACAAAGAAGATATCTTAAGATAGAGCATTAACTTCACAATGAGTAAAAGTTTTTTTTTATTTAGAGGGTGTGTGAGAGCAATTTGTCATCTTGTTGTAAAGGTTTGTTTGATGGGCAAGATGAATAGAAGGCCTGGATTATGCAGCACCCAGCAAAGGACAGATGGACTCGGCTCGGAGGGCCAGAGTAGCAGACAAAGCAGATAAAAACATTCACCCCGTAGCTGCCATCAGCCAGATAGGATACGAGTGAAGCACAGCAGTGATGAGCTACCCTGATCCAGCAGCACCACAATCTCCTGCTGCACTGACCTAGCCTGGGATCCATCTATCCATCCATTTTTCCTGCTTATTCCATCAGGTTCGTGGTGGGGCTGATGCCTATCTCTGGCAGACTATGGGCGAAAGGTGGGGTACATCCTGGACAGGTCACCAGTCTGTCACAGGGCCAACAAAAAGACATACAACTAGGGGCACACAAATCCACAACTAACCACAATTCAGAGACAATTAACCTAACATTCATGTTTTTGGACTGTGGACTAAGGAACACAGAGTACCAGGAGAGAATCTATGCATGCACGGAGAGAACATGCAAACTCCACACAGAAAGACCTCAGGCCTAGGCTGCAAGGCAAGAGTACTACCCATTAGCTACTGTGCAGCCCAGCCTGGGATCCAGTCCCTTAATATAATCAGTTTGATTCAGTTCAGCTGCGTTAGATTAGAATCAATTCAGTTCAGATTGGTGAAGTTCAGTTAAGTTTATTGAAATTCAATTCCATTATTATTCCATTCCATTATTATTCCATAATTATTCCATTCAATTCCAATTAAATGAGTTTAGTTTGGTTCAGTTTAATTAAATGCAATTCAATTGAATTTGACTAAATTCAGTTTGATTCAATTCAATAAACTCAATTCAATTCACGCCAGTTAGTCCAGTTCAGTTCAGTGCAACTTAATTGATTCAATTTATTTCAAATTACCTTTAATTCAATTCTGTTCAGTTCAGTTCAGTATATTTCAGTTCAATTCAATTTAATTCAAAAGTATTTTGTTGATGCTAAAGGGAAATTCAAAGCTATTATAACTTTTTTTTAAAATACGTTGTTGTTGGTGTTAATAGCTGTAGGAAGGAAGGATCTCCTGTAGAGGTCTGTCTAGCAAGAGACCTGAAGATGCCTCTGACTGAAGACATTCTGTTGGTGTTTAACAGCCTGATGAAGAGGACATTCCCTGTTGTCTAAAATGTTCTTCACCTTACGAATAAATCTCCTGTGTTAAATCATCTCCAGAGAATGAGTTCCTAGAACAGAGCCGACCTTCTTTATTAGCTTGTTTAGCTTTTTTCTTAATTAACCCCTGGTAGCAGAGTTCCCAGCACTAGCCAGCATCCCGAAACCCCTCCAGCTCTGCAGTAAAGAAGGTGGAACAAACCCATTACGCCACTAAGTGATATATTTAACCAAACAAATCTAAAATACTTATTTTATTTTTGTCTCTTTTATGAGCTGACAATCGGACAGCAACTGTTTGAAAAGCAGATTATATCTAAACCTTTTTCATTCCTCCAGTTCTGAAGTGTTGTTCTTTTTGCTATGGTTGGTAGGGTGCGGCAACCTGATGTTTCCAGATCCACCTATTTTAATATCACCAAGAAGGGAAAACAATGGAGAAACCGGGACTGTGTTCTCTGAGACATGCTGGTCTTTAGCCAGAAGCCATAGACAGGAGGGTATTGCCAGAGAAGGTCACCAGGTATATTTCCCATGCTGTTTGGACATGTGTTAGTCAGCAAGGAACTCATTTATCATATGCCCAGCTTTCTGTGAAGGGTTTTATAACGCAGAAGTTCAAATCTAGCAGAGATTTCTGAAGGCTAAACTTTTTTCTTCATCGGCTGAATAAATCGGACCACATACCTGAACATGTGCGGGAAAGGCCAAACAATGCACCTTTGAAACCTTAGCACAGGCTGACATTTTGAAGCTTCACATCCTCTTGTTTTTTTTGTTTTTTTATTTTGTTTTCTCCATAATTCGGTCGTACAAAGTTTCTTCTCTGTGATTTAAAGTTGCAAAGCTCAAATGGAAATTCCAGTGCCTGCTAGAATGGCTCCCCTTTTCCTGTCTACACCCGGTCGTTTCCTGCCTGTTGCATGACAAGGTGTTGTTGATTTGAAGATCGGAGCATCTGACATACATATTTGCCTGACTGTGGGAAAGGGTGTTGGTCTCTGGGTCGTTTGCCCACCAAGCACCGATTCTTCACTTTGGACTTCCTTTGACTCATGTATAATCTTCTCCCCTTTAAGATGAACACAGGGCTCAGTAAGTGGGGTCATTTTAAATGAAAGGCCTCACTGCCCAGAGCTCAGAGAGTCCTTACTCAGTGTGTTTGTGCAGCCTTGTCATAGACACAACCATTAGTGATATTAGCCTCAAATGCGAAGCAATCCTCTCTCTAATGAAGGTCAGTACAAAAAGATCCTTTTGTAGGAGGGCTTCCAAACTTCCTGTGAAGGTAAATATTATTTCTTAGCTCCTCGGTATTGATAGAGCTCTGTGTCAGTGTCTGTAAACCACTTGCTGAGGCTTTAAGATTGCTTTCTAAACTGAGCCCGACATTAACTTCAACTCCCAGATGAGAGCTCAGTTTCTCTCACTGCGATCAAAATCCCACCATCGCAAAGCTTTTGCAAAGATGAGCTCAAGGAACAAGTAAATGGGATCCATTTCTGGTGTTTTTTTTCAAATGACGTGGTTGGAATGACTTTCACCTGACTCACCTCACAACAGATTAAAAAAAAAAAGAAGCTTAGTCAACTATAATGGTGTTTATCCTCATGTAGATAAAAAAATCATATTTAAATCCTTTGGATTATTAAACAAAATTCAATGTTGGAAAAAGGTTTATGAATAAATAAAAAACAACAATAAGAGAAACCAACCAAACCAACCTGTCCACATGTGAAAACCGTATTTGCTCCCTGAGCATGAGAACTGCTGCTGCCACCCTGGCATGAGATGTGTGGAAAAACTGTGGAGGATGTTTGGCCCATTTATTCCTTTTTTGATCGAGTCTCAATTGTGTTTTTTCTAAGGTGAGAGCATTTATGGTCAAACCAAATCATCTAGATGAGAGTCAAGTCTGGATTTTGACTAGGCCAATCCCAAAGCTTCATTTATTTATTTATTCAATTCAATTCATTTTTATTTCTATAGTGCCAATTCACAACACATGTCATCTAAAGGTACTTTACAAAGACAATCCAATAAAATCACTCTGTCAGATTAGTTAAAAGTTTTCTAAGGAAAATAAGCTGACTGCATCCACTCATTAATTCAACAGCAATCTCTCACACCAAGCTTATATGTAGTGACAGTGGAGAGGAAAAACTCCCTTTTAACAGGAAGAAACCTCCAGCAGATCCGGGCTTAGCGTGAGCGGCCATCTGCCGAGGCTGACTGGGGTTCAAGGAGACAGAAACAGAAATATAGAAGGTAACTGTCATCCAGCTCCACAGGCAGCCCAGGAAAGACACATCCAGGCAGATTTATGTAAAGCCGTTCAGCCAGCCATTATTTTCCTGCTTGATAACCTAAGTGTGCTAAAGCTTAAAGTCACTAACTATTGGTCAGACATTTGTTTCCAGGGTTTTTATTCCAAACTTTCATCAGTCACTGCAAATTGTCAAGGTCCAGACCATTACAGCACCAACACCATGTCTGATCCATATGACCTTATTTTCCTAAAATGCAGTGTTAGCTTTAAGCAAGTTGTACCAAGACACCCATCAGAGGCTCTTCCACTTTATCTTCAGTTAACATTTTTCCCTAAACCTCTTGTGTATAACCCAGATCTAATTCAGTCCTTTTGAGGTATTTGGGGTCTTTTTGATGGATGGGTTTCATCTTTGAACTTCTTTGTTTTACAAGCATAAGCCTTGACTTTAACTGAAGCATTATAGACATTCAGATGCTCCTTCAGATGTTGCTCTTGGTTCTTTTGAGACCTCCTGGATGAGCCATCTACAGGTTTTTGGAGTAAGGTCTGGCGACCAGGTAAGGTCTCTATAACCTTTTATAGAATCATAGATGTTTATAGTCATCATCTGATCTCAATTTCTTCTTGGGATTTGTCTAACCTTTCTCCTATTGCCAGACAACTTTTATTTATTAGATCTTTATGAGTCTATCTATCAGGTCTGGCAGTAATCAGACCTGAGCGTAGATTGTGAAATTTGTACCTGTTGGAACATTGATGAATCAAAACCTGTATTGGTTAGGCAGCTGATAGCTGGAAGGTCTCCAGATAAAACTTTGTTCCAGGCTCCATACAGGCTAGGAATGCCTCTGCTTATCATAACAAACAGGACACCATGATGTCACTGACAACCTGACAGCTAAGGTATCCGCCTGTATAAATAAACAGAGCTAACAGATGGATGATACCCTAACTTTGATACCAATGATATGGATTCAAATATTCCATATTTGGTTTACTCTTGTTTTTCTTTTAACCACTAAACAGATATCTCCACCCATGTCCTTCTACTGTATTATCTCAATCAATAAAAATAATCATTAGGTGAGCGCATTAAGGGCAGAAGAAGTTCATGGTCACATATAACTATGCAGAGTAAATAAACCTGACATTTCAAATCTATAAAATCTTTCAAATCTGAGCTTTCGGCAGCTTGGGAGTTGATGCACATTTTTTTAACACAACTAATTGTGCACCTTAGATAAAAATATAAGAATATAAAACTAGGAGGCCTGTCTTTTTTGGACACCTACTTTTATTACCATGTTTAACTTGCATGTTGTTGCATGCAAAAGGTTACAGAGAATTAGGATGAGAAAAATGCTATTATAGCAGATTTTGGGACAAATTGTGCCATTTTTTCTGGGTAATATACCAGCTTCTCAGCGATGGAAGAAAACTGTCCCAAAAGATCCTTTAATTAGACCAAAATAACCTCAACTTCAACTAGGATTGCATGGATTAAGAAGGCAAATAACATGACTGTGTCAGTCCTCTTGAACTGTCTGACTGATATGAAAATATTTTTCCAATTGTCATTCTGCTTTCAGAAATTTGGGTTTTATTTTAGATAGCGTCTTAATCTAGACAACCAGATGAACACAACCGTGAAGTCGGTGTTTTTCCAACTGAAGAAATTCGCCAAGGTGAAGTCATACCTTCCATCCACAGACTATGAAAAAGAGATTTATGTTGTTTTTACTTCTCGGTTGGATTATTGTAATGCCTTGAATCCTGGACTAGATAAATCATCTTTGCATTGCCAACATATTGGCCGAAATGCTGCAGCAGGTACTAAAAAAAACGATAGCAAATACCTCGCGTTTTGGCTTCTTGCTTGTTTTCAATTTTTAGATTTTACTTGCTTTTACAATTTGTAATGTTTTGGCCTCTTCATGTCTCTGTGATCTTCTTAACATCCAAACTCTGGTACGAGCACTTCTGTCAATCAACCAGCTTCTCTTAAGATCCAGGTTAAATTAAAGGATACCAGGGTTTTGCATTTTGTGCTCATAGACTTTGGAACAGTTCACCTTTTCATGTACGAACCGCTGAGACTTTTAAATCTTTGCTCAAGACCCGTTTCTATTTGACCTCTAATTCAAACAGAATTTGACTTTCTCTTATAACGGTACTTATAGAGTATATTTTTAACAGAAGTGGGTAGAGTACCCAAACATTTTACCTAACAGGAACACTACTTTATCATATTATTATTACTGTTGTAAAAGTAAAAATTAGCCCTTAAAGAAATCACTGGAGTAAAAAAGTATTTTGCAAAACGGATACACAAGTGATCTACTTGCTACCAATGATAACAACTTATTTAATATTTTAGAAAATGATGTAAAATTGAACAGAATATTAAGCAGTATGAACATTCTAATGTTTCAGAGAATACAAAAAATAAACATAAAACATACAGTAATTACACAATAAACATTTAGGTGGAATGAGCACTTTTCAAAATGGATTTTTTGAGCTATAAAACTTATATAATAAAATTACAGAAAACTTATTACTGTATTTTAACCTAATGACATGGCAGACTCAGCAGATGGAAAATAACACTTAACTAATAAACCTTGAGTGCAAAGAAAAGAAGGTTTGCCTCTCAATGCTGATTATATTATTTATATAGATTTTTAAAAATTCCCATTGGGATATTTTTAAATTTAACTGTGCTATTTTTAAATTTAAATATGCTTAAATCAACCTTGTTTTCATTTAGTGAAGTTACTGATGATTGATGAAGTAATCAGAAATTTTACTCAAGTAAGTGTAGTGATACTCTATCATATTTTTACTCAAATAAAAGTAAAACTACCCATAAAAGTATTTTTTTATGCTATGCTTAAATGTAACTCAGTAAATGTAACTAGTCACTGCCCACCTCGGATTTTTATTATGTTGTGTTGTTTTATTTCACTTTGATCAACCTGTTATTTTATGTGCTAAATACCAAAAAACTGAAACTGACATTGGCAAAGATTGATGGATTCTTTCTGAACAAACACAGACAACACATTAGCATGAAGTGATTAAATAGGTTTATTTGATTTACAGACAATTTATTTATTTTTTTTTTACAGATTTTTTTCCTTTTATCAATAAGTCACCAAATACGCCATCTTGCTCCCTGACGGGAGCATCACAGTTCATTTTCCAAAAGTAAATCCTCTGATTTCTCTGACACGTAGCTTTACTGACTAAGAACAAAAATAAAATCTGTTTTCTGCTCAAGTTCAGAAATACATCTCTTTGTACAGGATTCTTGTATAACAAGAAAGAGCACATACTTAATACATCACCTCAGTGATCGTTAACGTAGCATAAGTCGTTGCAACAGGCTATAAAATTGGTGCTAAATCAACTAAGTTTTGGCAAAGTGAAACTCGGTTGATGAGCCGCCTTCCTCCATGTGCGGCAGCTCAAAGTTAGCACTTACTGTGGGTATGAAGACACCCCTCTGTGACAGAGGTTTGTAAAGACGATGCCAGGATGTGGTTCAAATAATTCCCTGAACATTAAAGTGTGCAAAACGGTTTGATCGGTACATCTAATAAAGAAAAAGGAAACACTACAAACATGAATGGAAAAGCATTGCAACCTCCATCAGGCTGCATAAAACAAAATCCTCACATTGCGTTTTCTTCTGTTTATATACGAGATGTCTGATTAATGATCACAGTTAACAGGATGATCCTTAGTGATGTGTAAAGGTACTGTGTTGATTAATAGTGATACATATAAGGTGAACTACTTGGCATTTAAAAAAAAGAAAATAAATGACACAAAAAGTGTTGTATATTCAAACCATACATTTCCCTTTACAGAATATTCTTCATTATGGTAACAAACAAATAAATACATAGCATTCAGGTCATCATTTATACAATATATTAAAGTCACTGCATGATATAGCTCTCTCTCTTACACTATATATA
>JAUZNJ010033785.1:0-13004 GCA_034780135.1 Jordanella pulchra | reverse complement strand
CTACAACTCTGCTTCCTGGTCTGCACCCTGGGCTGTCAGGGTTTTGGAGGACTAATAAATTTGGCCAGATTCCTAGATTCCTTTCAACAGCTGATGCAGAAAAACAAACACTTCTGTGGTGCACTGAGTCCAGAATGGTCCGTAAAGGTTGAAGAGTTCATCACAGCGTAAGGAGGCACGTTAGTGGAGGCATTACTTCTGGATTTGGTTGAAAAGTGCATCTGTGCTGGAAGGTTTCGGTTCTGACCAGAAGACAGATCAGTAATCTGATAGGACTGATGAGCAGAATTAAATGCGTTCCTCCTGTCGCCCTGCAGAGTTCTTGGACAGCATTCAGGGGATCTACCAGGATCTGTTAGCCGGGAAGAGTCCTAACACCGTCATCGTCCCCACATCGTCCTCCGTGGAGCAGCTGATGTCTGCGGCCACAGAGGAGAACGACAGGGAGGAGCAGGACGGCGTAGATTCGTCCACGCTGGCCGAGTGTGTGGAGGCGCTCTGTGACAGGTTCAAGTACAGGTGACGAGTCCGGCTGCTGTTTCCATTTCTGATCATGCAGCGGGGGTTTATTTGGTCCCTGTCTGTGTCTCCCAGCAGCTTTCCCTCAGGAACATGTGTGAGGGAAGTCCTGGAGCGGAGCGACAAAGCCTCCTACTACAGCCTCCTGAGGGGTCTAGCTAAACATGAGGGCATCAACCAGACCATCGGTGGGTCGAACAGAACCCGACTCGGGCCTTTATTAACGTTTTTTTCTACAGACACATGAAGACCAGAACCAGGATACGGTCCAATGATAGACCTGATAGGTCCTGTTCTAGTAGACATCCTCTTCCTGTCTGTCTCTACTCTCCTCTGCTCCTCTTCTGGGATCAGAACCAGTCGGACCTAAAGAAGGTTCTCACCTCTTCTTAGAACAGACAGTAGCTAACATGTTAGCTCAGATTAGAAACCTGACTCATTCCACACATACTTGGTACTGATCCGTTACTGGTACTGGTCCAGGTTGGTGATGAAAGCACGGAGGTTAGATAATGACTGCTAGTTAAATCCCCTCCTACACGGCGTCCATAGCGGGCTGTTCTGATTCCGATGAATCTTGGTTCAGTCAGATCCGATTCTGGTAAAAAACCAAACCAATCAATCAAACGAGTGACAGCAGCTCATCTCCCAGTGGTTCCGCTGCCTGCAGGGGAACCGTGAGGGACGGGCAGCACTCAGAGGTGGAGGCCGCCTGATCCACGGACTCTGGGGATGTGGGGTGTCACCTCGGAGGTGTTAGAAAGGGTCCTGCTCGCGTCCATGCATGGCCTGAGCTCTGCAGCCCGGACTGCTCTCTGCTCGTCTCTCCGCAGCTCAGGCGTCAACAAGGGGGAGGGTTTCTGACTGTTGTCTGGGCTTGTAACATAATATTTCAATATTACAAATTGGAAAATGTAATATTCCAACTTTATGAGATTTTGGGATTGAGTGATCTGTAATTTATGATCATCCAAATGACCAGAACAAAGGACAGAAGGACATCTTCACTTACGTCTCATTTAATAGCCGCTACCAGCTACCACCTTTATGTCCTGATGATTGTGGACTCGGTTTCTGTCTCTGAACTGCCACAGGAGCCTTACCCAGCGAGGACGAGCTGCTCATCGACCCAGAAATGGACCAGGAACTCGACAAATTGTGAGAACAAACACTACTTCATGTACTTAGCCTGTAATCACAGGCCTTGGTGTTACGCTAGCTTAGAAAACAATCCCCTAAAAAACAAATGTAGTCAGTTTGAACCAGGCCTAAAAGAGGCAAGGTTGTAGTCCTTAAAGGACTCGGCTACCAGGATTACTGATGGGTGTCGATAGCACGCACCGCGTCATTAAAATACTGGATTTGATGCGTCTAGACCTGCAAGGTGTTTCTGTAAAAACTTGGGAGTGAAAAGTGGTCAGTTGCCTTTATTTCAGTGAATCTGACTTTAGCTGTTTGTAAAATACATGATAGGAAGTTAAAAAACCTCATCTGTTGGGATGTAGTTTGAGTTTTGTCTTTTTGTTTGAATAAATCCAGAATAGCTCAGATCTCAGTGAGTCCCGGCAGCAACAGCAGCGGCAGCGCCGTGGGGGGGCTGAAGGAAGTGCAGAGGAGGGCCTCCCCCCGCAGGAACATCCACCACCGGAGAAAGATGGAGGTGGAGAGCGACGGCTCCACCGAGGAGACCGATTCCTCCGAAAACTGAATTCACTGTTTTATTATTTAATTATAAGAATATAAAGTCATTCTAAAAACCCAAATACATTATATATATATTATATACATTTCATTTGATTGTAAAGCATAAACAGACCAGGGCCAGCCTGACTAATACACTCCTCATGTTCCACCTTTCAGTTTATTTTCTGCCATTAACTCCTTCAGCTCTTAACCTTCTGTGATACTTAAATATTTTTATAATGTTTTAAATTGATTGTGATCATCGGTTCCTCAAACTCTCTGAAGATCTTTCAAAGTGTTTCTTTTTTTTTCTTTACACATTTTATGTCCAGCTGTTTCAGCAGAACATTTTCTGAGAAATGTTAGCTTGGTTTAGCTTACTTTAGCTTGGCTAAATTCAGTTTAATGATTGTTTCACCAAATTTATTTTAGCCTACTTTAGCTTCTACTTATCTAGTCTTTCTTCTCTTTGTTTAATGTAGCTTAGCTTAGCCTGTCTAGTTTAGCTTTGTTCATTTTAACTTAGCCTATTCATTAGCATAGTAGGCTACTCCAGTTTAGCCTGCCAGAGGTTAGCTTAGATAAATTAGCTTTTGATACTTTAATGTGTCACACCTTAGCTTATTTTTTCTGGCTCAGCTTAAGTTGTTTTAATTAACTAAAGCTTCATTTGTTAATGTTCAGGATACTGGGGTTATTTTAGCTTAGCATAGCACCAGTAACACTATAGCACCAGTAACACTGAATCTATCTACCCGACACTGAAGACAAACATTTACAGATTTTGTAGTTGTGTATCTCTAGATATTTTTTCAGTTATGTTTTCTCAGTTAACATGTTGTCATCATGTTTTATGAATATTGCATCCATTTTAGATTTAAACCTATCAAAGTAAAAGTGGCCCTGAGTATGTTTCATTTAACTTTGATTAATCTGAACGCAGCTGCCATTAGCATGCTGGTTCAGTCGTTATAAAGGCCTGGGCTGAAATTTAAACGCTACCAAATTGATAAGAAGCTTTGCGAGGTGCCTGTCTGGTAGTAAAATAACTTGATGTTAATAGAAAACCCGACTTTGATTCTGGATGCTTACCTTCAGTTGACCTTTAAATGGTCGTATGTTTTCTTTTGATCTTAGGGTCATTTTTTCAAAGTGATGATATTTTAAAAAATGTTTTAAATATTCGGTGTCAAATGATCTTTACAATTCTAGTATTAATTATAATAAAATAAAATAAAACATTTTATAAATGTTTCAGAAGCAAAATGTATCTAATCTTTCCTCAGTGATTAATTAATTAATGTAGAAATGTATAAAAAGTTTTGACTTTCTTTTCATTTTATTCTTTGTTTACATTCATTTCTAATAATAATTAAATCTCAGATCTGCTACTGCATTACTCCTTTGTGTTGCACCTTTACCACTGAATCACTCACCTGCTGATGTATAAATTACTTCCTATTGTTAAAGGACAAATATGGTTCAGTATTTATGCAGCCATTCTCAGTATGAGCAATAAACGCTATAACTGTGATGCCCTGGTTTTCAGATCACTGTTGATTTTCTTTAAAAGGATGTTTCAGCATTTTGTTGCAGCTGCAGTCACTTTAAAGTTTTGTTTATGTGTAGCAAAGCAGTTTTTATTTGTTAATAGTGAGCAGGCTTTTGGTTTGTGTCCTTTAATTTGATGATATTTTCATGGACATCAGCAGAAGGTTCTGGTCCTTTTCTGAGATAAAACCTTTCTGGAATAACCCGTCATTTTTTATTAAAGCCACAAACAGACAGAATGAGTTCATGTCAAATTTTCAAACAGTAGGCAGATTTAACCCTGGAAACCTCAGACTAAGATTGGAGAAGGAGGAAAGTACAGGAGATTTTTATACAACAGAGTGTCTTCAGTCAGAGGCTTCTCCAGTATCAGTACAAGACAGACCTCTACAGAAGAGAAAAAAAATATGAGTTACTGCAATATTTATTTCCCTTTAGGATAAATAAAGTATTTTTGAATTTGAATTGGAAAAAAAACAGATGGAAAGAAAACACATAATGGACGACTAAAATTTATATATTTATAAAACAATTGGACAATCAATCCTGGTAACACAAAGATTTTTTCGATATTTTCTCTTTCGCAACCTTTCTAGACCCAGAAAATGCTGACAGAGCTGTTGTTTGGAGAATGTGTTGCAACTCTGCAGAAAGGGAGACAAAAGAAACCTCTAATAAACATAAAGTTCAGAGCTAAAAAGCTTTTTCTGTCTGCCTACTTTAACTTCTACCACAGAAAATCAACTATGGGAATAAATCTCCCACAAACATGGGCGGTTCTAGAAAGGGGCCGCAGCCCCCACCCTGGGCCCCACCCTGGGCCCCACCCTGGGCCCCTGGGTACATTTGGTGTAGAAACACCACTACTCAAAAATCAAAAAAATAAAATAAGCAGACAAAGATCTGTGGCTTTTTTTATTCGTAAACATGATTTAATGACAAGAAATCTGAGCTTCTTCATTTTACAACATGGATATCATGCGGCGGCGTTACACCCAGCAACAGCGTACAGCAATACCTCCTATACACACGTACGTACGTACATACATACAGATCTCTGTGATGATGATGAGGATGGCCTATGTACAGTGGATGTTAGTGCTGTTAGAATCACAGAGCTGGAACAGATAGAAAGGACACTTTCTGAAGGAGCAGCTGAAAGTGGTGGGCCTCAATTGTTTGCTGTGGAAACGAGGATGACACTCACAGTCGGAGGCGGAGCTACATTACATCTTTGAAAGGGGTTCTGATCAGCAGCTCTTGGAGTTTCACTTTGGACTGCGGCTTCTTTTCCACTCGGTTCTGGATCATATTTCAACTTAAATTTGATATAAACTATTTTCAATCATTTAAATATGGATTGTATCTTTATCTCCAACCTGCTCAACCATCAGCTCTCCTCTTGGGAGGAAATGTTTGTCCTTTTCCTCTATAAAGCCTAAAAAACAACTTTATCTGCCATAATGCAGCCATACGATGTTTGTTTTAATCATTTAAATACTCTATAAGTTCTAGTGACAAATCTTTAGGGATTTCATGTATTTACTGAAAAGTTTTCAGCACATGCTACTTGATTTTTCGGTTCCTTATTACCTTTCTGCAGAAACTTGTCGCCCTTTGAACCAAATGAAGGAAAAAGGTAAAACCCGAGGTTCTCGGCTCCATTCAACAAACATGGCAGCCACCTCGGACGTGACAGATCACAGGACCACCCGTCTGAATGCGCTTGTCTGGGCTTTTAGGTTCGGTTTGGTGTCTCTGAAGTGGGCCAGTTAGTGCAGAAAAGAAACAAACAGGCACTGGTTGATGAAGGAGATAAAGGTCCAGGATCAAAGGCCTCATCTGCTCAATCTGAGCTTAGCTCTGTAATGATGCTGTGGTCACCTGGGCTGCATGAATTGAAGCCAGTTATCAGGGCGGTTGCTGGTTTCTAGTCCAGGTCCTTCTTTGTCTCGGGTCTAAAAGCAGCAACTAAGAAATATCACAGAAGAATATGCTGTTCTACAATTTAAAGAAAAATAAACAAGAAATAAGGATTTTCTGAGTGAGATGGGCGACCTTTCAGTGGAAAATCCCATCTAGGAGATCAGTTTCTGGTAACTGGGAAAACAACATGATATTCAGGAGGAAGTGTCTGTATCTCTCCTGAACGAGCTCATCGGTTTCTCTGGTTTACATCAGTGAGAGATGTTCTAAAACGTTTTGGGATTTTTTTTCAGCTTTAAGGTTAATTTTGGTGGTAGAAATCTCATTTTGCTTTTCTTTCCTGTGACCTTTCATGGTTATTTTCTTTGGCTACAGATTTGAGCAGATAAAGCAGAAACTTCAATTGAAGAACACATGACTGGACAGCATCTCGTTCACACACAGATTGCACGACGCCATTTCGGCCTCTTCTGGAAGCAGAATTAAAGCAAGAAACAAAAAATGAGGCACGTTCACCTTTAAAACATCAGATTATCAGCTCTAAATATCAGAAAATGCAGGTTTGGTGTTTCTGGAAACCTCAGATTGAGCAGAGAAATCTGATCGGATGAAGGTCTCTGTTACCATGGAGCTCTTAGAGACATAAGACTAAAACTCAGATCTGATCTGTTGATTCCTCCCGAGCTTCAACAGAAGCTAAAACTATTTTTAAGTTTATTCATGATTCTGTTTCATTGTTAATGAAATCATGAATATAGATGTTTAAGGGAGATCTTTGTTGAACATCCTGACACAAACCTCATGGTTCGCTGTTTCATTTGATTAAAAACTACATAAACATCTTTTACCTGAAATGAAATAACCTGAAGTCTGATGTTTTATCTTTAGCAGCCGACCTGAATCGGTTCAGAGCATTTTTAAGCTTTCTAAGCTCTATTAATTCCACCTGTTGTTGCTTCACTAAAACAGTTTAAGGAGAGAAGATTGACTCCGGCTCTGGTTCAAAGATGAATCGGATCCGAGGAACATCTGATCTCGGTCAAGAACTGATGGATCAGCTGTGCTCCAAACGTTTCTGCATCCGGACCATGACTGCTGCGGCTTAGAGAGGGATCAGAAAGAGCAGCTTGTTCCAAACGTGCAGGGAGAGGTTGCTGATGATCTGCAGATGGTCCATCATGATGGAGCACGATGGGAAGATCGATGAGGCTTAAAGAACCAGAACAATGGATGTTGGACCTTTGCTCAAAAAACCGCTCAGATTGGAATCTTTGCTTGGTTCTCAAAAAGCATGAGGAGGAACAACAAACTGGGATGAAGTTTAAGCAAGAAGACAAGAACATGTCACCATCGAGAAGACTGGAGACATTTATTGACTCTGATGGATCTGATTCATTCGTGAGCATTTTGAACTGTAAAGATTCATCTTGCTTCTGCTTTTTAATATTGATCCAAACGTTCAGCTCATCTCACAAAAGATTTAAATCCTCCCAGCCAGTAGGTGGCGCCATCGCCTGCTTTCCTCCTGTACTGTTTGTCAGCTGTTTGCCAGGTTTACTATTGCTAACGGCTAGCATTAGCAAATACTTTGCTGACCTGTCCAGCAGAAAAGCAGCTTCTGAGTGGCAACGCTCTAAAATTGACTGATTTTCTCCATCATTTTGTTTTTGTCTTGAATCTGGGAAACGTAAACCAGAGAAGAAGAAGCCGTTTCTCAGCTCCATCATAGAGCCACCTGGATCTGGAAACACCTGAGCTCTGTCTCACCTTACTTCAGCCTTTTCTTGCTATTGCTGCAGAATTGTTTGTGTCGATGTTGGCATGGTAACCAGCAGTAAATGTTTCTATATTGTGGAAATTTGTTTTAGTAAAACTAAAACTTTTACTCTGCATCACTCCGGACGTCCTGTGGATTAATATATTCCTTTTGATTAAACAGTTGCAGCTGTGACCTTTAACCCTAAAGAAACGGCCATCCAAACCAACCCGACTGTGTGACTCACACATCATCAAATACCTGTCAATCCCATAAAGAAGCTTTCTGACGACATGAAGTAGACGAGAAGATCCCAGAGAACCAGAAGTAAAGAACCTCCAGCCAGACGAGGAACAGAACCACTGGCGTCTATCAGCCTGGAAGAGCTGCGTTCAATGAACCTCAGTGAGGGCCAGAAAGGACCAGAGGCGAACCCTTGACAAAGGGCCGCCCGACCAAAACTACTCCAAGAAAACAAAGGCGAAATGGTCAAAGGCAGGGGAGGCCTGTCCAGGGCCAAACCACAGCTGATCCAGAGCGACACCAACATCTGTCTGACATCTGCTAACAAACAGACACACGTCCTCTGGACAGAGGAGACCAAAACATTGTATTAAAACAATACAAAGGTATGGTGATGGTAGTATGATGGTCTGGGACTGATCCACTGCTTTAGGACCAGAACAACCTCTTGTTCTTTAAAAACCTGACAGAACAATAAAATCTGCCCTCTAGCAGCAGATCCTGACCATCAGTCCAGAAAACCTTAGTTACACTGGAGGAGATGTTTAAATAATTTGGTGAAAGAAACCAAAACAACGGGTTGGAGTGGCCTAGTCAAAGTCTGATTGCCTTCTACAGCGGTTCATGCTGAGAAACCTTCCGTTTTCTTGTTTCTTTGATGTCGTAAAGCTAAAACCATAAAACCACATTTTTCTCACTACCGAAGCTTCTGACAGAAACCGGCTTTGGATCTTCGGGCCCCTCAGGGCCCCTCAGGGCCCTCCAGCTTCTTTTGGTATTTTCTCTTTAGTTCTGATTCTGTCTGGACTCCTCCTCTTCTTCTTCCAGGTTTCTCCAACCTTTATCTCAGCTGCCGTCTTCTGTGCGTTTCGCACTTTGAGGCTCTTCCTACTGGCCGTGTCTCTACTAAGGTTACCGTCCGTAGTTCCCATCATTTCTAAATGTCGGGTGTGAACGCTCATCGAATACAATATCTAAGCATGGCTATGTGTAAATAATCTCTTAATAAATACACGAGTATAAAGTGATTGTTGGGGACGTTTCAGTGTGTTTAGCTGTTTTGGTTCTGTCCATCAGTGGGGGATTCTCCTGGTGACCCGGACAACGAACGATGGACCCGGCCGTCTCTTTTGATGCAGCAAAACTCTGTAAAAACCCACCATGCAGAGAGGATATATAGGAGGCCCTGTCCGGGTGTAAGACCAGGCTTACATGCACAGAGTGAGTCTTCGGTTTGTGGAGGAGCCAGAGGAGGAGGAGGAGGGTTCATTCAATGAAGATGTCCTCAGTGGGACAGGAATATCCGATGTGCTCCTTGTAGTACTGCTGGAACGCCCTCCTGAGGAAGCAGAACACAAACCAGATCAGCTCCAAAGTTTAGCGTTTTGGTCTAAGGTCTAATATTGAAACCAGATATTTACTTAAAATGCTTAAAAAAGAACATAAACTTTTGTGCGTTCTGTCAGACATCAATCTGACCAAACTTCCTGTTCTACAGGTCTTATACCACAAGGGTTTCTAACCACAAATGAAAAACTCTTTTTCTATAAAAATCTCAGTGATTCCTTTATACTCAGAGGCTTAAACTCACTAAAACCCTTAAAATCATTTTGAGATGAATTTAAGAAGTTTGCTTTGGCAAACAACAAAGTCACAGCCAAGATGGCCGACCTGGACGGACCCCTGAGGTCCATGTCTGGTTGGTCATCAGCTGCCAGCAGATTTATAGGAGTAAACAGAAACAGAAAAGTTTTTCATTTTAATCTGAGGCATTTAATCAACGGGAATGTTAAACACTTCCTTCATTATTGCTGTTTCTAAAAGGACGATAAACTTTGGAACTCAGACGTATTAAAATATGACAAAGAGAGCAGATATTTTCTCACCGGACCGACTCTGCCAGAGGATGTAGGGTGGTGTCTGACATCAGGACGTGGCAGGCGAAGCGCTGCTGGTCAGGATGTTTGGTGATGAATCCAAAGTACCTGCAACAGAACCAAAATATGAAGGAAGGAGAACTTCAATGGCTCCACAACCGCGACAGAACGCTGAGAACGGCTCCACATAGAGCCGATTCAAGCAGAATGTGTTGACTTACCTGCTGTGTTTGGGATGGCAGCCGCAGAATGAGATGTTCTTCAACTGGAAGAAATGGAAACACTGGTCTCCCTGACACGGAGACACAGACAGAGCAAACAGTAGAAATCATAGAAGTAATCTCAGTGGCGTTCCTCAAGTCTCTACTCTGGGGATCCTTTTTTTAACATCTTCTGCTGCAATAATTTACTCCCATAGTTTCACAAAGGTAAATTTCAAAGGTAAACATTGGATTCTGATGTTCTCCAGCTAGAAGAAAAACAAACATTGTTCTTCCTGACAGAAACACGGACAAAATACATCCTGCTCTTCTGATGAATACTGTTGTCCTACTGTGATAATCTTTTACTCAGATTTAAAGAAAAAACATTTTTAGATTACATCCTGGATTAGTTTGTTTTGATATCAACATGTGGAATCAGGCTGTTAGAGAATCAGATGTTCTTCTACTGAATGAAATAGAAAATGGTCTCCTGACAGACACCGGCTGTCAAACACAGGTTTAATGCAGGGAATCCACCAATAGAAATGATTCCTCGCAGGAGTTCTTTAACTCTCTACGCTTTGAATCCTTTTTTACTGTCTTTAAAAATAAAATGTACAATTTAGTTTATTCCATAAATATTTTTATAACCTACTGTATTTATTATATAGCAGCCAGAAAATGGTCCTTTTGACATAATTTATTTCCGCTGGTTGTCCTCAAGGCTCTGTGCTGGGAAACCTGGCTTTCCCTGAAGCTGCAATAATCTGCTCACAATTCTTACTTCTTTTCTTTGAGATTCTTTTTTTATCTTGTCCTCATATTAATTTGAACATTTTAACAATAGGAAAACACTGACTTCTCTGACTAACAGAGATTTGATCACAGGTTCTTCTTCACTGGTTTCTCTTATGGCTCTTTGCTCTTTATTGACCTTATTTTCTGCTTCCATGAAACTCATGTGTTAAATGGAAATATATGGTTGCTTTTAAACTGTCGGGCAGGTTGATGTTTGCTTCCTTTCTGAGCTACTTGTAGGCCTTTAACTGCCACTAGGAGGCACTGTCGACCTAAATCTGATGGTTTAGGAAGCTGGAGTGAGAACCCAGATCTGGGACTAACCCGGTGAGCAGAGTGGCACTGGTCCTGGACGATCATCTTCACGCCCTTCACACTGACCTCCAACACACAGGCTGAAGGCGGCTGACCCCCTGACCGCCTGTTGCACACTACCTGTTAGAACATACATCAAACCAGCCATAAACACAGAGAAACAGTGACCTCTTTAATCAGGATCTCTGTGGTGCAGCTTATTCTTAAATGAGGGGTTTTCTTCAGGGTTTATCGGAGACCTGCTCAAGGTCCTGGTTCCAGGTGAGCACAGGATTTTTGTACCTTCTGCATTGCTGAACACAGAACATCGTTTCCCATGTGGAAGGGAACCTGAACCGAGCCCAGAAAGCGAACCACAAACGGCTCCGTCCAGCCGTCATTCCGGACTGAAAGAAAATCAGAAAATCAGACCCAGAAATGAAGAAAAGACCAGAAGCTGAACTTTAATTATTTTATCTGTTCACTGAATAAAAGGAAAATACTTTAAGGAGTAAATCATGTCAAACTTGTTGCTTCCACTGAGGCTTTTTCTGTCTCACCCAGCTGAGCTTCAGCTCATAGACTGATTGCCTGATATCTGCCTTTATGAGTCCAGCTAGAGAGGAGAAGTCCTGGTTGCCATGGAGATTTGATGGGATATCTCCATGGACGCAGCAAAGCTGCAGACATCTCGTGTCTCATGATCTGCTCACTCTTCAGGGGGTCTGGAGAAGTTTCAGCCATCCCTTCATTCAGCTGTTTAATGTTTTCCAGTCTTTGATTCTTTGGCTGTAAACTTCTTCAAGTCTGGGATGTTTTCATCCACCCATTAGTTCACATTTACACCTGGGGGAGTCAGGAATCACTAAATAAAACATCCTACACAGTAAAGAACAAAGTATAAATAAATATAAGTGTTTAAATGATGTTTACTTCATATGGATGTGCCAGTGTGTGGTCCTGTCTCTATGACTCTGACTGATCCTGCGCCTTGGCTACTCGGCCAGGACAAGATCCCTTTGACTGACTGGTCGATGCGCGTGACTTTCACCCGGGAGTCTGGGGATAGACCCCCCCCACCGGTAGTGCACCTTGTCACATGGATGAATACGTTTTGTTGGAGTCACTTGGAAATATTTCTTTCCTAAATTTGGATTTTGAGTTTCTTAGCTTGAGGTTGGATCTGATGCCGCAAACATAATCCGTTGCTTTTTTAAAATGAAGTCGTGCTGAAAGATTAGAAGTTTGTAGCAGATACAATCATAACTGGTCTGTATGTATAGATTGGATAAACATGGACTGCAGGAAGTAAACTAATAAATGCGAGTCTGATGAGGTTCAACTCTGAGGAGTCAGGTACCTAAACCCTCAGCTCAGGTCTGTTGCCCTGATGGCGTTCCTGCGGCGCAGCGTACCGTGGCTCCCGTCTTTGGGGACCCTGACGGCGTAGAAGGCCGGGAAGATGCCGGTGGCCCCCGTCCTCATGTTGTAACCCTGACACCACAGGTCCTCGCTCTGCTTCAGCATCAGAACGGGGTCGTCCGTCTCCAGCTGCAGCTCATCTGCGTGGCGTGGAACAAACCTGCGTACAGAAGCAGTCAGGTCGGAGTCTGCTTGGTGTGGTGATGCCTTGTGTGTGGTTCGGTGCGCGCTGACCTGTAGACTGCCCGGTGGCTCTGCTGCCGCTCCACTCCATCCAGAAGGCAGGAGAACAGACCGAAGGAGCCGGCACCTGAGGAACAAGCAGCCGGCATCAGGCTGGGTACCAGCGGCTGGAGGTTTATGTGGCACTTTAATGCTGGTTATAAAGGCTGGAATTCACACAATGTTTATTGGAATTCATTTTGAGGCTTTTATTTAGCTGTGGTGGAGCATCAAAGGCTGATGAAACCTGCTCTTCTTTAAGGGATTTAAAATGCGAGGATCCAAAACATATCAGATCTAAGTCGCTGCTTCTTAACGTGGTGATCATGACCCCACAGAGCCAGGACCCCCACAGAGCCAGGACTCCACAGAGCCAGAACCCCCACAGAGCCAGGACGCCCACAGAGCCAGGACTCCACAGAGCCAGGACCCCACAGAGCCAAGACCCCCACAGAGCCAGAACCCCACAGAGCCAAGACCCCCACAGAGCCAGAACCCCCACAGAGCCAG
>JAUZNJ010033784.1:2849-13005 GCA_034780135.1 Jordanella pulchra | reverse complement strand
TATTGGTAGAGTCACCATTTTCAGTTTGCCATGAAATTACATTTTTGGTTTCCGTCCACAAGCTTCTGACATTGCTTGTCTACAATTTTCACCTCTTCTGTTTTTTCTGGGGAACTCCAATACTTTAGCCTTAATTATCTGTGATACCTTCTTGATAGTAACATTAGGGCGATTGTTTACATGGAAGACAGATTTGTAACAAATCAACTTCCTGACTAAGGTGTTCTGCTTTAATAGTTCCACATCATGTTATTTCCTATAATTACATTTGTTTTATGAAGTACTGCTGTCTCTTCTGTGGTAAAAGTGTACAGTGTACAAATAATAAGTATTAAAAAAATATATCCCCCTGGGACTTAAGGTACAGTTAGTGAAAACTGGCCCATAGTTACTTTGCTCTATCTAAACTAGCTAAAACAACCCCCCTATCTGGAGATAAACACCGAAACTAGACTTAGAGCAGCAAATTACTTTATCCTCCTATTGACTTCTCATTCTGTTTTATTTGTATTTCTGAACTGTTGGAAATATTAATGAAACCCCCAAAAAATCCTTCTTTCACGTTGGTATTTAACAGATATAACAAATACATTAATCCTAACTGCTTTAAAACAGGAAAACCTACATCTGATCTAATGTCAGACACTGAGGGAAGAGAGGATTGTATTGCTTTTAACTCAATACAGGTTACAGTTTCTAGGTATCTGGTTTCAGCTGCAATTTTCCTTAACTTCTGCTTTGACTTTTTGTTTCACTTTTTATACCTCTACAGGTCTTTGATTATGAAAAGACAAGACTGGTCAATAAAAATGATGATTCAGCATAACAGCTTAATAAGGAAATTTATTTTATGCTAATTTCAAGTTGCCCAAACACAAAACACTAAAACAAAAAAGCCATGCAGTCATGAGTGTGCATCCTTCACCTCCAGTGTCCATGTGATGACATGGTGGTTGGATTTAGTGTGTTTTTCATTTAAGGGGATTACTTTGAAATCATATAAATAAATGCATTATTAGTGGTGTTAGCTATCAGTTATTAGTTACGTACTTTAAGGGATATCTTTCAACAAAATATAAGCAAAGCATTTTAGAATAGTCAGTGATAGTTCAGTTATACAGTCATTCCAAGAAGTCAAGAAAATAGCCTGTTTAAGATAAATGCAGTCAATTTCCTTTTAGCAAATGGATTTGAGTATATGCCATTTTCATGAATGATTTTTATCTGTCTCTCTGTGATGGACCAGTAATTACTGACACATCTCTTCTTCTGACATATTTTACTCATAAAAAACTTTTTATTGTAACTGATAAATGATGGCATTTTGTGCCAGGGAATAACTTTAACGTGGTATTGACTCACTTGGAAAAAGTCAGAAATGTTTTAGTTTATAAAACAACAGTTTTACCTGTTCCCCGTGTTTAAACAGTTCAGCTTTAAAGGTTGATGAATACCAAAGGAACATTCTTTGTGGTTATATTTTCCTTTTAGTGCTCCATAAATTTTATGTGATTTGATAAGATAAACATACAGTAAAATAACAAAGATGACTAAAGATATATACTTCTTACTACTGATGCCTTGTTCTACATTAATGTAGACAAATTCCCTTTAGACAGACTCATGACAGCAGGGCTTCTTGTGACCCACGGTACTGACCATCACATGTCTCTACAATACTCTCACCATTTCTAATGTGCTTCAACCATGAAACAGCCACACTTTATGAATGCCTGCACATAGAAAACATAATAAGTCAGAGACTGTACCAGCCACTTTCCTCACTTTACAACCTCATTTCATCATATTACCTTATATCCCATTTGAAGCTTGTTTTATACTTTTACATATTGCTTGTTTATTGTGCTATGGCTGTATTTCAAAGTCACTTCATGTCAATACAGCTGACTAAACTAA
Organism: Jordanella pulchra; assembly: GCA_034780135.1. Lineage (NCBI taxonomy): Eukaryota > Metazoa > Chordata > Actinopteri > Cyprinodontiformes > Cyprinodontidae > Jordanella > Jordanella pulchra. Next base: position 11,088 of record JAUZNJ010033784.1, on the reverse strand, counting down.
ACTACTAATGGGAAAGGCTTCTTTCTTTTCATGGAGCTTATAATCTAAAAGCCGCAACTTTTGATCCGTAAAGTAAAACAGTCCAAACTTTAACAGGAGTCACTGATGTTAAATGTAATTCAATCAAAGTGAAATTTACAACATGTTTTCATTCAAATGGCAAATAAGACTTAAGATGTATGATCGTACAAAAGACAGCAGCAATTAAAGTCACAAATACTGAATCCAAATGAAGAATTAGTAAATTAGGTCACTGAGATAGGAAAGAATTACTTCCTTCAACATTTTAGCTGAAAAATTCCCAATTTGACCCACTGCAATCTTAATTAAAAGCCTGGTTACTTCTAAGAATTTGGGGATATTTCTGATAATTTTCTTTGGGGGGGGGATTAAAGATTGTAATCTATAATGTACTATCATGCATCTATATAAACAGTTTATTGTTATTTTAATAGCCATTAGATTTTTAGAAACACAGAAGCACAATTTGGTGGGTAAATGACAAGTATTTTAGCTTAATGCCAAAATGAAGTCATTTTCAACAAAATAAAGCTGTTTCTAACAAAACCGGTACCCATCTGCAGCTCTATAAACTCTTTACTTTGCAGTTTTGGGGTAATATTGTTGAAACAGACTGAAAAAAAAAATCAAAGACTTTTTCTGAATGATACCAATGGTAAGAAATCTCCTTTGGATCCCTTAAATATTATTTATCAGTAAGCTTCAAGGCCAAAACCAGTGTTGTCTTAAGTAAACACAAAGAACTATCTCAGTTTTGCAAAATAAAAATAAAAACATTAAATGGTTCCAAAGGCTTTTGGGACAAAAAAAAATTTCTATGGCTGGTTCTGAAACATTTACCCAGGGCTAGGAGTGTTACTGTCCCTGTTAATCTGGACTATTAGAACAGTTATGTAAAAATCTTGGCTTTGCTCATTCTCAATTCAATTCAAAAATACTTTATTTATCCCAACAGGAAATTAAATACAGAGAACTCAGAGATATGTTGTACTAAGCCTTACGTAGCAGAACAATGACACATCAGCCAAATTAATGCTTGATATCTTAAAATTTGAATGAAATACTGCTTTTCAGTCTGAGAGACTAATCCAAATGATAAATTGGGACATTCTCCTAAATGGGTTGTTCATGCTCAAAAACTGCCCAGTGTGCCTGGATTTAAATAGTTTTTTGCTATTAATAATGCCCAAAGAAAATGTTGCACATATCTGTCCCCCGTTTTTTGTCATTTTATATGAGAACAACTCATCTTATTGTCTGATTTGTGACATACAGCTTCATAATTGTGTTTCACACCTCATGTATCAAGATAATGTGACAGTTCTGTCCTTGAAACTGTAGACATAATGAATGGAACTGAAAGAGAGAGAGAACACAGGAGCTATGTTTTACATGTCCAGTGATCAGTTTTAGAACAGTATAGGTGCAGCATAAGAGCACTGAACTCACCAAAACACGTACCGAGGTCACATTCTTGTTAAGAGATTTTAATACATAACCACGGCAAAAATGCATTGCTTAGAACAACTTGTTTGGACTCGTACTAACAATAAGATAGAATTTCTCTGAATGGCTTGTCCCTCTCTGCAGCATTATAGAGAGATTTGCAACATGCAAATAGGTTCATCTGATATTTGCAAATACATAAGGAAGTCTAACGTAACTGAAAGCTTCAGTTATCTGTGGTAGACATCTACTAATCTGAGAGAACAGGGAGCTGTAGTACAGCACACCTTGAAAAAACCCTGCTATGCAGCACATTTTAGAATTGGTCTTATGCGTTTAGCCATATTCTAGCTGATTACATCATTTATATCTTTAAGAATAAAATACATCCTTTAAAATATGTATTATTATTTGTCGTGTAGTTCTTATATATATTAATCCTGCAATTTACCTCACCACTACTACAGAAATCAGCTAACCACTTATGTGATACATTAAATGTATTTTGCTGAAAGTACTGCTTTGTTTGATTTTTTTTGTTTTTTTCAAAATTAGAATGCTTTCCTACTTTTTTAAATATACATCTTCGAAGGTGGACAGGATTCACAGGGAAGTTTTAGAGAAAACAAAGAGTTTAGCAGAACTACAAACCTGCAATATATGGCCATTTAACCAAAGGCAAAGTGTATTTTTTATTCAGAATTATTCAGGAGGACAAAAATTTTTCTGTACTCTACAAATGGTCCCATTACAGTGGAGTAGCAAGATGAAAAGGAAGCTATTTTTGCCACATTGCAAATGTGGAAGAACTTGCTCTGTAAGTTCCAAACTTCTGTCTTGACCTAAATGCAAAACACTTTAACAAGAACATTGACCGTGACTCCAGATAAGTAATCTTAGAGGTGGTTCTAGAGATCATTTTCTTCTATAAGGAAAAAAAAACTGGCCAAACTAGATGAGAAATTAGATAGAGCAGGGCACCCGTGTAAGAAAACCATTTATCATCTGCAACAGAACTTATACAGAGGCCGGGGTTAATTATTCAAACTATATCCCCCCAGTGGTTTCCAATGCAGGAGTCTTCATGATCATTGATTCCTGAGGTGTATGAAGAGGAAAATTGAATGGATGAATTTACCATGAAATAAATGTGACATGAAATTAGTAGATGTAACATATATTTATTTATAGACCTAACACATGATTAACATTGTGAAATGGACAATTAAATAATTAAATGTTCCATTAAATAATTAAAATTGTGTTTAAAATAATGAATTAAATAGTTAATTGTCATAAGAAAATTAATGGTATTAGCTGTTCAAAAAAAAAAAAAAAAAAAAAAAAAAAAACAAATCTGAGAGTTCATCCTATGACCTGAAATTAAATATTCTCTGATGCCTCATCTAGACTCACTGAGCTTAAGGCAAACTTTCATTTAAATGTGTAAAATCATAGAAACATTCATCACAAAGGTGAGATGCTGTAAAAGGTTGCTCTGCTAGGTGAAGCTAAATAAAATGCATAATGTACTTTCTCATTTTATCAAATAAATAATTCTTATAATTAATTGGTAAATATTTTTTGTCTGATTTGTCAAACTGTTTAGAGATTCTGACTTAAAAAATAAATGTATGAGAACTTAGTAAAACTGTCCGTGTCCGTTTTTTTTTTATCTTTATTGATAATGTCCGCGTCCTTTCAGTGAAACGTAACATTATCCAGACGTAATTTGGTCACGTGACATAAGCCCCGCCCTTCGCTAGCACAGCTTTATACAACCCCTCTCTGTTACCAAAGCTAGCTGCGTTGTGGAGGAGAAGCAAGTCGTTGAAACAGCAACAAAAATGGGGGTGGAGATTAAAGTCGAATACTGGTAACTGTCATTTATCGTTTTTAAAGATTTCTTTACGTTTTACGTCTTTACATTTGTTCTGTTTCCTTTCGTCTACTTTTAAGTGTATTTGTGTTGTTATTTAGCAACATTGTTAGCTCGTAACCAAGACGAAATTCTGCTACGTATCTGATTATTTTCGTCTAAAATCTTTTCTGTCTGTAGTGGCGGATGAGGATACGAACCCCGCTATCGGGAGCTCGCCAATGCCGTGAAGAGCGACTTTCCCGAAGCGGAAGTGTCAGGCTTTGTGGGAAGAAGAGGTAAAACACAAGTCATGGTGACAATTTAACTGTTTGTCTGATTTGATCTCGGTATTCTCTTATCTCTGAACTGTTTTTGACTGCCTTCCATGATCCGGTTCCTTTAAGCTTTTCTTTTGTTTCCCTTCAACTGCAGGTAGCTTCGAAATACTAATTAACGGCAAGCTCGTCTTTTCCAAGCTTGAGACAAATGGCTTTCCATATGAGGACGACGTGAGTATTTAACCTAAAAAATAATCTGTTCAGAAACTCCAGCAGTGCCATTTATACCTTATTTACACCTGTCGTAGATCTTGGATGCAGTCCAGAAAGCCCACGAGGGGAAACCTTTCGATAAGATCACCAAAAGCCGTCCTCCGTGCGTCATTATGTAGTTCTCCCTCTGGTCCACTGTTACATCTGCAGAATCACGGAAGGCGATCCCCTGGCCCAGCTCCATCCACCCAGCCAGCCAGGATGATCCTCTTTGACCCCACGCTGCTTTCTGTGTTGCTTTTGTGTTAGTTTGCTCCTCTCTCTGTTCCTATAGGTCCCCCAGGCTGTTAATGATTGCTGTAACCTCAAATCTAAAAGGTTATGGTATGATGCATGCAAAGCCTGGAGCTCCACATATAGGGACATGGATTAGGAGAAACTGTCACTGATTGGTATGAGGGAGTGCACTTACAAACCTTTGGCCTCAATGCCTGGCATCGTCAAACGCCCTAAGTGTCTGTATTTTGCATTCATTTATAGGGTTTCTTTTGTCTTGCATGCAGATGGTAATTCTTATTGCATACAAAATGATACAAAGCAGAAGCAAGAGAAAAGTAGGAAGTAAAACTACTGAAGTTATTGCAGCACTCCTGAGGTGTTTTTTTTTTCTTTTCATCAGAGATAGTAATTGTTTTTTTTGTTGTTTGTTTGTTTTGTGGCTTTTAAAGTGAGATTGAGCCAAGTACATCTATTGTCTGTTTAATTCATTCAAACTGATAAATATAGGAACCATAATTGGCTGCATATCTGAGAAGAATAATTTCCTGTGAAAGCATGCTGTGTGTGATTTTTACACTGCAATTGATGTCAAACCACATATTTTTAATAAAGCAAATCTTTGGGTTCAGTAGTTTTCATTATTGATGTTGTGCTCTTCTGTTTATGCCTACAGCAGTTTTTCTTAGAACTCCCATCTCGGCCTGTTGATTGTGCCACTCCTTGGGTGGCTCCCTCTCCAAGTCCCTTGGCGTGACAGTAAAGGTGTTTCTATGGAGCCTTTTTCTCTGTGACGCATTAACAGGTTTTGAAAAATTTCTGTAAACGAGCTTCCATGCTAGGCATGTCTTTCAATTCTTTGCTACAATTGCTTCAGGGTTTTGCCATTTTTGCAGTTCTAGTGCTTTGAGAGAAGCTTGTTCACCACAGAAAGAACGTTAGAAATGAACTCGAATGACAACATTATACCAGTGTGCAGAAAAATGTTTAGCGACTTTTCCACCTTTTAGACTTTAATAATTCTAGTAACCGGTTATGTAGTAATACTTACACTAGGGGGCGCCAAAATCAAAGATGAGGGTGAGTGCCTCACTTCGGGCTTATAATCAAAATGCTGCAGAGGAGAAAAAATGAACAGTTTAGTTTACTAAATTGTGTTATTTTGTGATTCCAAAAACTAGTTATGGGCCTGGAAATTTTTAAATTGTTTTCACCTATACAAAGTCAATCGAACAAAGAATTCCTATATATTTTTTTTTTTTGTTATCACTACCATGCTTTAGATTCCTCGGTTTTGTTTTTGTGGGTTTTTTTGTTGGTCACTCCCATTTTTACAAGTTACAGCACTGGTTTTCCAACACATTGCATATAGGCTAAAAACTTAAGCTACAGTTTAGTCTTACAAGAGCATTTTTTTTTTTTTTTTTTTTTTTTTTTTTTTTTTTTTGTTGTTATGGAGCAAACATAACTTGTAGCTAACTGCATAACTGCAATTTCCCAGCTTGGGATAAATAAAGTACATCTATAAGGTCCTCCAGTTACCATGGACCTCTTCACCGTCTTTGTTGCACAATACTATCTCATTTGGGATGGGTTCAACATTTCCCTGTGAGGTTTAAAGCTTGGGATATTGTTTTATAGCCTAACTTTGTTTTAAACTTCACAACCTCTTCCCTGACCTGACTGCTATGTTCCTTGGTCATCATGATGCTGTTTGTCTACCAAATTTCTGTATTGATCATACAACAGATTTAAACTGAAATTAAATTACTCCGTAAAGTCTATTTAGCTTTTAGGTTACATCTGGAAGGATTTGACATGGATTTTGTTTAAACGTATCAGAGTAGAGAGGGCTGAAAGCACGTTATGTTTGTCAGATTTTTTGTTTGGTTCCAGTTTAAAATTATTCCCCATTTTTAAGTGTTCATCTATCACATGAAACCCTCCAAAATAAAAAGAATTTATGTTTGTAAAATCAAATGTTTAAAAATGTGTTCCAGATGTACTGTATGAATGCCTCCGCAAAGAAAGGGTTTATTTTGTACTTTGCAAACCAGGTTGTTAAAAAAAATAATAAAAATATATATGTATATATATATATATATAAAATCTATTCTTCGTTAATTGTTCTCTTTTCATAGGAAGAGTTTTTTTTAATATTTTGATCAAGAAAATAAATACTATTCTACAAACCCTTTAAAATCCCCTGCTCTATTTAGTCAAGTTTAATAAATTACTTAAATGCTTGAGTACATCGGCGGGTATTTGAGGTACTGCTTATTATGAAGAAAAGAGCAAGAAGTGTAACTATTAAAATTAGTTTCAAGGTGTTTTACCTAATATTTTCTTAACTTTTCTCAAGTTTGAAAAAACCTCAATCTGTATGAGCAGTTCATGCTTCTGGGCTAACTATGAAGTAGTCGTGAAACATTCTTGTAAATCCTATTGTTGTGAATTGGACATGTTTCAATCATGACCACAAAGCATGCAAACAGTTGCACTGTGATACATCTTCACCTACTTTTTTAAAAAAAAGATTGCTCTTCCCCCTGCTTTTAACAGCATGATAATGTCAGGATAAAACAAAGGGCCGGATGGTAGCACATTTATTTGTAAGCACCGTTGCCATATGAGAAGCAGGTCATGGGTTTTATCGCTAGCGTTGGGTCTCCTGCATGGAGGTTTCCTATTTCCTTTGGTCACAATGGGTTCCTCCCACAGTCCAAAAACATAATTCTTAGGTTATTTGATGACTCTAATTTGAAATTAAAAAAATAAAAACAAGAGGAAACATTAAGGCAATTCATTTCTACATAACTCCAAAAATGTTTTTGGTTAGAAAATTTAAGATTTGTGTCCATCTGCATAAAAAAAAAAGTTTGGAACTGGAATAAAATATTTATGGATGTATTTCAGTTTTGGGGAGCTTGACATCTCCTGGTACCACATGGTCTATGCTGAAACAGCTTGTAGAGAAAAACTGGTTATTGTAAGGAGCTGATCTGACCCTGGTCACAACTCGACACCCAAGTGTGAAATCTAGTTGAAGGGTAAGCAGCTGATGAAGCTACAATACAAAAGGAATATAATTCCCCCCCCTCTTCCAAAAAATGTTCTTGTTGCCTTTCTCTCTCCTTTTTATAGCCGTAATCAATTTAATAGAGCTGTTTTTTCAATCCTATTCAGTAAATAGAAAATATTTTTATATGTATAAATTGTGACATATTCATTTTTTGTGTTTTAAGAAATGCCACAAATTTTTGTCAATTTTGCTCCATTTATAGTTCTCTTTTTAAATTTTGGAACTACCGGTATATATTATCTTTAGTAATTAGTTGCCTCTTCTCATGCTTGTTGATTCTGTCATCATACATAGCAGAAGTATTTTTTTTCTTGCAGCCTCCCAAAAATTTCTACAACTTAGGGTTTGACATAAAGTAAAGATGCTCATCCTTGAGCAACACTCTTGGGAATCTTTATGTATAAGAGAAACAACTGTAGAGTGACAAACATGGGCATAATATGTCAAAGCAGGTCACAGGAATAAGACAGAGGGACCATGGCAACATAAGAGCATGAAAAGGGGATAGTGGCTCCTTTGATCTCTGATTTAAAAAACAAATGATTTACTGTTATAACATTTGTTTAGGTTTTTAAGAGTTAAAAACCATCAAGAAAACCTAAAAGAAAATCTCACTTTCAATGCTTCAACTAGAGACAATTGATGGGTCTTGTGCCATTTGAGTTTTATTTAAATAGACTTTTATTTTCAGTAACAGAGCTGAACACTAAATAGATGTAAAAAGGATTGTTATAATTTTGGGGTTTCTGTGCAGTTGTGCTAAAAATCCAATCTGTCTAAAAAACAAACAAAACATCTCAAGAAAATTTCATTTCAGGAAATTCTAAGCAAATCGTTCGGAAGATATTCTTAAGACCAGTCTTACTGAAATTAATGATAAGAAAACATTTTTTTTTTCTGATTGTTCTATTTTATTTTAGTTTTTTTTCTTTTACAAATGTGGTCCCTTAATCTGCAGCTTGAAAAAAGGACAACTGATAGTCCAGCATGTTCAAGAAGCCCCCCTGCTGAGTGGCCCATGAGCGTGTCGACATGCTGGTTTGATGTTGGATGGACAATTCG
>JAUZNJ010033783.1:0-13005 GCA_034780135.1 Jordanella pulchra | reverse complement strand
TTTTACAGCATGAAATGTCTGAATGAGTGCTCATCCAAGACTGGTGATTCCATACTTTTTGCCAGGGGTTGTACATGTCAGTGTAGCTATTTTTGTTTTTACTTTATATAAGCATAAACTGCAGTTCTGACATATCGGTCAACGTTTTCAGTCATCCAGGAGATAGTCAAGCTTGGAAAGTTCAGTTTAGGCAACTGGACGTGTAGTTTTCTAGAAGCTTTCAGGTCTAGACATCCAGTTGCCTAAACTGAACTTTCCAAGCTTGCAGTTGTGAGGAATTATATTTGTTTCTGTTTAACAAAAGCAGTCATTTTTTTTTATTTTAAACAAAATAATTCATACACATTTGACATTATACACATTTTTTCTGGTCATATCTTTTAGCTTGTCACTGCCTCACTCACCTCTACCAGTTTAACGACATTTGGATGGTCCAGCTTCTTAAGGATGGCGATCTCTCTGTACACTCTCTCCAATGGCTGCATGAATTTGGGAAAAAGATCCTGCTGAGAGTTTGATCCCTGAGGAGGAAGACGACCTGGAAATACAAACCCAAACAAACACCTCCGGTCTGAAAGAAAGTCCTTTGGATTTAATAAGCTATCTGCCACATCCTTGCTTGGCATGAGGGATTTCTTGCAAAGCTAAAGATCACAGGGTAAAAACGACACAACAGATATTTAAATCATTTGAATGGGAAAACTCAATCCTGAAGATTTGGGGGATCACTACCCTTTAGAACAAATATAAACTGTATTGCGGTGGATTTTAGGTAGTTAAAGGAGTAGTCGTACTTTATTCCATCCATGTTGTGAAAATTATCAGTAACGATGGTAGAAAACAGTCTGCATAAAAAAAACGAACACCATGCTAGACAATTAGCTCAATGTTTTTAAGTTAAGAAATATTACCCTGACTTCTTCAGAATACTTCATTTCATTACGGCAAACATAAACATTTTTCCATCAGTCATCTTATCTATGTGCTTTGCCACAAGTGTTGTGCTTGAAGATGTAGATTTTAGAGAAGAATCTAATCAAACACAACGAAAGAATTTGACAAACGCTTATATTAGGCTTAATGTCTGCCCATTATTCCTAATATACAGACATTAGATTCAAATACATAAACTTTAGAGAAAAACTGAGATAAAAGTGAGCAGTGTGGACAAGCGAAGGGTTTTTTTTATTTTGTAATCTTTTTGTTTATAGTGCTCTGCAGCATCTTTCCCTTAAAGTAAAAATCATAAATCGTTTGTATGTAAAATGAGTGGGGTCTGCAGAAATAATAGTTGGGCTTTTTCCTGACCTTTGACCTGTAATGGGCCTGGGTGGAGGAAAGCTCAGCTCTGCACACCTGATTGTTCCTTAGAGTCTGTATAATATGTAGATAATAATATGGAGATTCTGTAACTACTGATTTGCACCATCGTGGCAATATATAAAAATGAATGGAAACCTTTCCCTTAAACTGTTCTAGTCTTGTGTACTGAGGTAAATAAATGTTATTTCACTCACGCAGAAATCCACACAGCTTCATCAGCCTCTTCTTTGACACTACTTTCATCGCCTGATAATGAAAAAAAGGGGTTAATGATGTTTTCATTAAACCACAGTTAGTTTGAAGACGTTTAAAGCCTCAACCTACATAGTGCTGTTCAGAATCCTCATTATAAGCTAGTTTCACCACTCCATACGAGCCCTGCAGGGAACAAAGAGATGAGTTTGGAACTAAACAATCAAGAATGACAACAGTGTTTTTATATTGATGCGTCACCTTTCCAATCTCTTTCTTCAGTTTATACTGATTTAGCTGGAGACAGTCCTATACAGGAATGGAACGTTTTAGTCTCAGAGTCCCATTTCAAGCTCAGGTAAGTCTGACCCAAGGAAAGGTCTACTCACATCTGCGTCAGTGATGGACACTCGTTTGGTCTCGATGGTCGGCTGTCGGGCCACACGGCTGCCCCTCTCCTGCAGAGACATCTTCCTGTCTGCCAGGCGAGCCCTTTGGCCTGCAGCCGACCTCTGGGCTGCCGGCCTGAAGCCGTTAGTAGGAGACAAGCGGTTGGGAGCCACGTTTATGGACGCCATCATGTCGGCAAGCTCACCCTGAGGATCTAGGTCTAGGTCTGATTTGTCAGAGCTCATGGTTTTCCTTGTGGTTTTCCGTTCCTCAAAGTTTAATGTCCCACAGATGGCTCAGTGGGATGGGCAGACACTGCATCTCTGCACTGAGAGGAAAGCATGAAGAATAAATCTGAAGTGATGTATGGAAATCATATAATCAGAACACAAAAAGCGTCGACAGCCTCTGTGTTGGTACTTTACAATCCACACCTTGATGGACCAGTGAGTGTCCTATAAGTGTGATTGCATTAGTATCATGAAGAAGCTACAATAATCAACAACATCATCTCCATAAACAACTTCCAGGCAGATTAGAATAATATCTGGAAACAAGTTCTGACAATGAGAACACAGCTTTAAATTTGGTTTCTACTTTTCTGATTCAGGTATTTGTGGCTGAATGAGGTCTGTAACTTTGAGCTCATATCAAGGGTCTTTGTTACATTAAGGATAAAAGTTAAAGGTAAAAAAAAGAGAAGAAAAGTTCAATTTTATTCTTTTTTTTCAACAAACTGTTGATAAGATTAGAACAGAGGAGAAATTGGGAGAAGATGACTCAGAAGAAAAACAAATATATCGTAAATTCAGATAAATAGCTGTGAGCTCAGTAAAGTGAGGTTCTTTACTCAGCATTTGACCATAACAAGAACTAATCTTTGCAAAGAAATCCTTTTTCTTTTCTAAAGCACTAAAGTTTGGTCCTCTTCATACTATCACTTTTTATGACAAAAACATTGCTGTCAACAAGCTCACTAAGAGAAAAAACATCCAACTTAAAGCTGTAACTTCTACAACGATTAACAGTGAAATGAGTAAAGCAATTATTTCTGCAGGTTAAAATGAAGCTCTGTGGGTTAATAGCAAAATTCTCAACCAGTGGGGCACATTGGGGATAAAACAAAGACCAAAGATAAATTTTCACATTTGTCTTAAAATAATAAGAAACACATTTTTAACAGAAAGTTGAAAATTTCCATCCTGTAAGCAGATCCTGTCAGTAAATCACAATCCCCCTTCTGTGAACGAGACTCCCTGTTACCTAATATACTGTACAAAGAACTGAAAAGCCTCTTATGTCACTTAGTGGGAAGCTTTAACTGGCTTGTAACGTCATAGTATTTACACAGAGCGCTAGACTCACACACATATACACAACATTTACAAATGCAGTCTGATGCAGCACACAAGGGTCTATGAAGGAGGGTTCTTCTGTTTTGAGCTGGATGAAAAGACATGAACTTTTTCAGATTGTTTTTCTTTTTATTTTGGTCCTAAAACTAACAGAAACTTCGATCTACATGATTTACTCACAGGTTGGAGGCGTCCTGTTCCCAGGGTTGTTTTTGTGGATCGGCATGCTGATGGCTGCAGAGGCTCCTCTTGCTCTGCAGGATGTTTACTGAAGTGCGGTCAGGGACATCAGCAGTGCACGTCTTAGGGATTAACTCAGGCTACATATAGATGAAGCAGAGTTATTCTGAGGACAGGAGGACAGTCGGTTGTGTTTATACCATAACAGCACCATTAAGGCAAATACCTGACATCATGCACCAACTGCTTCATAATATTTATCTAAATAATACTGGCAGTATTATTAAGTATATTTCATATATTTGAAGTGTCAAACTGAGGCATCATCCAGGGGTGTTGGTAGTCAGGTCCTTCCTTTAAATAAAGTGACTGAAGCCTGAGATTGAAGATTAGATTTGAATTAAACGTAAACTTTCTTTTTATTATTTTTTTTAACACATTTTCTGTTTTAACTCATTTTTAATCAAGCACTTTGGATTGTCTCATGTGTTAAACTGTGCCATATTAGAAAAAAAATGTACTTTAAGTTTTGACTTAAGGGGGAAACATTCAAATTCCTACCAAATATTTTTACAAAAATGTTAAACTATACATCAGTTTTTTTTTTTTTTTACATCAGTTCATCTTTATGATCTTTTATTCAAATTAAACTGTATTATGCATTCATTAAAAAAAAAGAAAGATTCAGACCCAAAAGACATCAAAGTTTGTGAATGTAAGGGGATCATAATACTATAACATAAATGCAGTTCAATCAATCTGAATACAAGAAATAATTTGAATCGCTGGGTTGGCGGTTGGATCAAATCATTAAATCTCAAGTTCAAATAAGTCTCAAGCTTTTATAATTTAATCACAAGTCAATCAGGTCAGGTTTAAGGAATATGATTTGGATAAACTATTCAAGGTAAAACTTGCAGGCTTAGAGACAAACTGTGTTTAATACATTGTTGTTAAAGCTGCTTTCTTTTGATATTTTAACATGAAGTTTCATTTTGTTGGAAAAATACAACACCCTTATTTTAATTCTGCAGGCCTGTCTGCGCTCTCATTTTCCTGATAAGCCTGTGGAGTTTTAAATATAGAATAAAATGTAATCACCATAACTGCACAAGATCATTCTACAAATTAGATTGTTTTCTCAGTGTCACATTAAAAACATGTGGCTCACGTTCCTGCTTCAGGATAAAATACTAGGTTTAAAACCAGCTGGCTCTGCTGTAAACAGAACATTTTGATGAGAGTTTCAGGGCGTTACAGCTGGATTTATTTATTTTCCTATGTATAGTTTTGTGTTCTTGATTTAATTTTGTGAGTACGGGCATTTAAAATATAAAAAAACAACAATCATTTAAACAAAGCTGCTGAAAATTGTTGTACCTGTTGGAGGCATTTGAAGGATTTCAATTTTAATGTAATGCATGTGATCCTAAAGGCGCTCTGGTAAACCTACAGCCAGCGTCCAGCGTAGCTGAATGGTGTAGCTCTATTATTCTAAAGGATTCTTCCACAGAACATAGACGCTGCTTAATTTAATGATTTAGACATGTGACTCTTTACATGTATTATTGCAATTCTATATATTATGCTATAAATCTAATGGTTTAAAGAATTTGAGGATTTGTTGATTATTTTCTCATTTCAAACGTCAGTAAAGTTTGTGACAGAGCTAACATCGGTTCTCATCTCAGTGGCTCGCACCTCTCCTGTAACACAACCTCTGGGAGGAAGAGTCACCGTTTGAAGACGGCCACCTCATCCACACATTATATGAACATGAAACTATGATCCTGAGAAGGTAACTTTCATTTTCTTCCTGCACTAGGTTATGTGAGATACTGCTAGTTTCCTCATGTAGAAAGGTAAACCTGAACACTCTTAATTTCTCTGACACATGCCCTGAGTGGTTAAGGCATAAGTTATGTATTAAATCAGGTGAGAAAAGCAATTTATACTCCCTCTGGGTAAATTGATGTCTCAGAAGATTGGGCTGAAGGATTATAGTGATTAGCAATCAGATCATATCAGATCAGACCATCTGCTCTGTGATAAGATTGCCTGCTTCCAGCATCCAGCTTAACAGACATGGTGCTTTACAAAACCGTATCAGCTTAAAAGAAACAGACCGATAGAAATTTAGCTCCAAAATGTGTTTTCTTCTTTTTAATTGAAAAGTGTAGCAGCACTTCTTTCAGCCAGCTGAAGAGCAGTGCTTAGCAACAGTTGGAGGACAAGCAGCAGTGCATTCTTTTCCATATAGCTATAAAAAAACTTTAAAGTCTTTAATTTTCAAGCATCCAAAACACAGTTTGAAACATTTTATTTAAAAAAAAAAAAAAAAAGCAGCAAAATAAGCTGAATGCACCCATTTCAGAAGCAACGTATTATTAGTGTGGATTTTTTCAGTGTATTTAAAACAAGACAAAACATCCAAACATACTGTGGTCCTGTTGATCTAACATTACTCACAACCACATTGTCTGTTAGTCTTTTCTCAATATCAAAGAGTTTGGACCTGATTTTTTTTAATGTTCATAAAGCCCCACTGAGTATCAGACTTTATCCAAAATAACAAGCTCAGTTAAAAACACAAAAACCTGTTACAATTATTACATAAAATAATTATCATCAATTGTTCTCTGGTGAAATACTTTGCCCGGGTCACCTGCTCACTATCAACATTCCTGTTATTAACCAGCAATCAAGAAGTTCTGACCCGAGACCCCCAGGACCGCTGAAATCTTATCACAGCTCTCTGAATCTGCTCGTAGCTGACAAACATCACAATGTTCCAGGATCCAAGGCGCAGGAACGAAGCCATGAAGCTACAAAGAAAGAATCACATGATCACTGAGATGTTGGATTGAATCTCCTGGTTTTTAACAATGACACCTACCCCTTATAGAAAGCTGAGGGCCCCTCTTGAAGCAGCATGGTCAGAGCGCATTTTACGGCACCGCTATACTGCCCAGGCACTGAGTTCATGAAGCGGGTTTTTACCACGTCCACTGGAGACGCAACGATTGTGGTGCAGAAGCCTGCTGCAAAGGCTGCAGTGAAGTGACACGGCATGTTGTCTGCAGAGAAAAAAAAAGCAGGCAATAATTCAGTAAAGTCCGGAAAAACTGAAGAGAGGTCAACAGGGGAAGAGCAACTACCTGTCATCAGTTTGATCTTCAGGATCTGCTCTTTAATGATGTCATACGTCACCAGCTCAGAGCAGTTCACAATGGCGTTACGAGTTATGTTTAAAACACAGCCTAAGAAACACAAGTCTTATAAATATGCTGGAGGAACCAAACAGAAAGAATCAAGGTATAAAAGCATGAATTAAAGACACACAATGGTAAATGCACGCTGAGATTGTTCTGGCACCCGACAGGGTTCCAGGCTGCGGAAAGAGCACACACCTCCAAACTGTGCATACTGCTGCTGAAAGACTAAGATAAAACCTTTCCCTCTGCAACTGAAAGGCATTCTATAAGGAGGGAGGACAAGTGAAAATGTGTTCATTGGATTTATGACATCATTTATAACATAATTACAGAATGAAGGTTGAAAAACTTTAAATATTTTTTTGCTGGTGCCAGATTAAAAGTAGCGCACAGGTAGCATGATGGGTAGTGTGCAGTGATCTGTGCAGAAACATCCTCACCTGCAATGGCATCATGACTTCCGTCAAGGTGAAATTCTTATTACTCAGTAACCCGGAAGGAAAACAATGAAATTAGGCTCGGCTGTGCCAGCCAGCATATTTATGTAAAGATTCTTTATTTTTCAGTCCAATTTAATTGTAAAACAACCATAGTTCTCCATTCAGGAGGATGGATCAGTATTCTAGTTACTTTTTCTGTAAATATCACAATTCCATTGCATCACTTGTGCAAATTAGTTGAAGTGATGCAATGTATCATCACCATACACCGACCAAGGTTAAAGGTAGGGAGACGTGAAGAAAGCCCTCAAACTCTCAACAAATACAGCAACCCGACAACAAAACTGTTCACAAAATAATGATTATACCTAAACCTCTCTTGATTACATTTAATGTCCTCTACCAACACAATGAGAGCTCCATATGTTCATCTTTCCAGAAAATAGAACATTAGTTCATGTGCATTTTTTTTCCCTAATTGCAGATAATTATGCAATAGTTCTCATAATTACTGCAGTCAAAGGAAAATACCTTTCCAAAGCCCTCTGAGGCCCTCATCTCTCGCTATGGTCCTATAAGCATCGGTAGTGCTGCTGTACCTCTTCACAGAACCGTTCTCAGGCCGATGGATCTGAGCCTGGAACCTGACCTTCACCACGTCGGTGGGCTGAGCAAAAGTCACCGCCATCGCTCCTGTGGTGCAGCCCGCCAGAAGTCGAGTCCTGAGTCCAGGATCTGTCACACAGCAGTTCATTGCAGTTGGCAACTACAAGCAACTTCACAGAAACATGCACATTGTCAGTACTTACAGCGGGCTTCAAATATGCTGTCAAAGTTTCATGTAGACTATAAACATCTAAGACCTTGAATTTTCCTGGAGGCTTGACTAAGTTCAGGCAGGCTTGGTTTTTCTTGGCCAGCCAGTTGAAAACATGGGCTGTGCAGTGAAGTCATTTTATTTACATATTAAAAAAAGTTTGATAAATAACTGTGACAGAGAGGCTGGCTTAATTAGACCTGCAGCATCCATGGCCTCTTCAGAGAGGAATCTGACTGTGTCCTAAATCCTAAAAGCCAAAATAATAAGTTCAACAGTAGTCCTTTCCTTTTTTTTAGGTTTCTTAAAGAAAAAATAAAATACATTTCTTTATAACACACATTTGGTTAGAATATATATATATATATATATTTTTTTTTCCTTTAGTAGGCTCAATAAAATTGTCTTTATTCAACCCTTTAGAAAGCAGTCACATACTCTCTGATCCGTTAGCATAGAGCTGCTTCATGGTGTCGTACAGACCGATCCTTATGGAGGAAAAACACATCTGTCTGTGTAGACCTGCCAGAAGTCCATTGTACAGATTCTTTGGCCCCTCGTTTCTCACAATAGGGATGATGGTGCCAAAAACACCTCGGTACTTTGGCTTCTCGCCTTTTAGTAGGGCCTCAGATTCACCTTGGACCTGAAGAAATATCATTGGACATAAAAAAAACAATAAAAACAAATCCACACTGACAGATAAAGGAACGATCTGTACTTAAATCCCCATAAAATTATTTATATCTTGTGAATCTTTTGGACATTTTCTCATTTATCATGTCCATTCTACAAACACATATGTCCAGATATGTACACAGGATTTTAATTAAAAGGTCAACACAAAGCAGTGGAAGGGAATGATTTATGATTTATTACATTTATTTTTTTTTTATCTTGCCAAATATTCTCAACCATGTTTAGATAAGGGCTTTAACTAGACCTTTCTAGCAGCCTAAATGGACTGATGTATTTACTGTGCTGCTATTTTTAGAGACGGTCTGCTGAACTTTAAAAGTTTCAAGCCTCCAACGAATCCCTGCAGTATAATGCTGCCGCCACCCTCTTTCACTCTGGGTATTGTGTTTAGGTTGTTTTGCATATCAGAAACGTTTGTCTCTTGAACACCTTCCACATTTGTGTTCAATCTTGCTTCATAAATTATGGCAAATTTAAACCAAGGCTGCTTATGACTTCCTGCAAGATCAGATGTTTGCCAAAGTATTTCGGCTGTGTTCTCTGAATCCAACCAATAAAATTTAGTATTTTAAAACATTGTATGTTAATTATTGCTAAGAAAATGACATTAAATAAGATCAAGGAACTGTTGGTCTTTGCTTTGGAGTATATCTAGGATGAGCTAAAAATAAAGAGAAAATAATTAAGGTGTAGTTACTGCGAATTAAGGATTGAAACGTCTTTAAGTCTTTGTATTTTACATGGAGTTGCTGTATTCAAACAATGTAATTATTGAGATGTTTTCTTAATAATTACAGCATTTGTGGATAAATGTTGAGGCAGACTGTTTTGAAAGCTGTCAGTTCCTTTAAACTGCAGTTTTCAAAATCTGAACTGTCATGCTTGAAGACGTTATTATACCAATTCTGAAAAGTTTAAGAAATGTAATATTTTACTTATAATGTATAATAAAAATACTTATTCCAATTCTTGTAAACTTAAAAAAAAAACACCTTTATATGTCCTGACTACAGTTTTTCTTACCTGTAGTCGTACCTTGGCTGTGTCCAAAGGAAAGGTGACCAGATCAGCCATGCAGCCAGCTGATCCTGCTGAAAAAATCTTAACAGCTGTTGGAGCCAAATCAGATTTTCCTCCTCCCATCATTTTCAAAAACTTTCAAGGATCAATTTTTAAAGCAACAAATATCCACCGGAGGATTCTGTCACCCTACAGCTCTAACCACGTTTCTACTGCATCCTTTCAAGACTTAATGTCAGGTAACAAACCACTGGAGTCAACATCAGGTTTCAGGCAATAAATAGAAACTTCTTAAAGTATGGTCCTCTTCTTGTGCCATTACTTGTTGAAGCTGGAGGGGATTTGTCTGAAGGTAGGAAAACAAGAACAAGCTGGTATGTTGAAACAAATACCTGACTGAAGACAATTAACATACTTGTTAACTATTCTTTTTGCAGTGAACAAGGTGTGCTGTGAGTTTCTAAAGTAACAAAAGTCTCCGTGCCCGAAGGCGTGTTTTTTAACAGCTGATTGATCACATGAACATTTAACCAGCTGGTCTGACTGGTGGCAATCTGGTTTAAACCAGATCAGCCCAGCAAAGTAATTTGTTTATAAAATGACATAAACTCACACTGAAGGATCCAGCGTTTAAAATGAATCATAGTAAAATACTTGTCAAAATTCTTTAAAAATTGTACCAACTTATTAGGCTCTATTAATAATTGATTTCTCATCACCGTAATCAGTTCAGTTGCAAGTCTATGATCTACATTACCACCCTGTAATCATTTTTTTAAAGTATGCTTTGTAAACATAAAGTGTTTAATTAAGTAAAACTGTGAGCTAATCTTAAAAAAAAAAACAGCAAATACCAATATTTCAGGTAGTTTTGGTGCAAAACAAATAAAAAACAGTGGCTATTCCCACTGTTATGCAAGTTGGAGGATCTATAATGCTGAAATTTTATTTTGAAATTTCAGAAGTCCTCCAACGGCCAAAGGAGGTAAGTGTTTTGGAGTTGATGAATTGCTGACATAAAACATTAATTTCCAATCATCTTCACCAAGGCCAAATAAATAGGAGATCTTCATAGTTCTTCCAATTTGTGTAACAGGCAGTAAAGCTCCAGTTCAAAGCAGACAAAACGTTCAAAGTGCCAAAAATGTTCAATATTTATTAACGATAGACATAAAAATAATTTACATGATTTCTGTGGTGTAAAACAACAGTGCTAACTGGGATTATCGAAATGTGCAGCAAATATTTTTGCTATTCTTTCCGTCTGTTTCTTCAGGGACGAAGGCGACATGTCGGGTGGCTGCCGAGGACGTCTGTGAGGGTGAATGCTGCGGTGATCTGTGGCCGGACCCTGCAAACGTACCACAGAGATGAATCATAAAAACACAAGAGAAGCTGCTATGGTATGATGTGTGTTTGTGATGTGTGATGACTCAAACTCAATAAGGCGTTCTTTAGTTACTGCTGATCGCTCCATGCAGAACATAACAACGCAACCCTGAAATTAACAATAAGTGAGAGGTTTAAACCGGTTCTTCAGCAACACCACTGGGAGTGTTGGGTATTATGTTTGTTTCCAGGTATGCATGTTTATAACCGCTTTATTGCAGTTTTATTCTATCTTTTTAATATTTTCGAGTTATTGATAACTTTTTAAACCGCTGTGCTCTGCTCTATACAGCATGCTGGAAGGGAGGATTTTACACCTTCAATTAAAACAGGTAAACATCTATAAGAACCACTGAGGGGATCAAATTCCCAGAGATAAACTGCCCTGCATGCTTCACACAAGTCTCTGGTATAAAACAGGTGATAACACTGAACGCACTACTTCCTGGATGTTATCAGGTTCTGCAGAGCAGAGAGTGCTGATCATTATTTAACCAGCTGATGGCTGCAAGGGAAGATCAAACAAAACAAATGTTGCTATTTTGTCGGTGCATCAATAGGCAAAACTAAAATAGTCACACTAAATAAAAAGGAAAATGGGCTTTGACCAGGCTTGTTTGTCAGAATCTGTTGACCTTTTTTTTTTAATAATGACAAACTCTAATGTCAAATTATAATCCTTCATGTATCTATTTTAGCTTTAAGTGGAAAACCATCAACACAGAAATAGAGGCTTAAAAAGTGTGAATAGCTAATGTATACGATGTGTTTTTTCTTTTTATGAAGTGAGTAAACTAAAATAAATGAGCTTTTCAACAATATTTTACTTTATTAAATTTAGTTAAATAACTTTGCCTCTAAATCAGGGGATACATAGTGTGTTATTTTTATGATTCGGTGCTTTGTCAATGTTAAAGCTTGTAAAGTTTCAACTACAATGTCATTCAATCAAAATCCATATAAAAGCAGCTTCTGTTTTTTTTTTTAAATATAATTTTTCCAGTGGCTGTCAATAAACGATCCGTACAATCAGCTCATTAGCACGTGTGCAACCAGATAATTAACGGGTCGTCCTCGATTTCACTTAATAAAAAAAGACCAAAATAATCTCCTCCTTTCTCTAAAAATAGTAATCGTACTAAACTACTGTGTAAAAGGTTAATAATTTCGTTTCTGAGACAATAAATGCATTTAAATCCTTTCCGTTTTATCACTCGTCTGTGCCTGATCTGCACTGGCAATTGTTTTTTTTATTGATTTATTTCAGAAACACTCAAAGTAAAAATCTATCAGGCATTTTATCTCACTATTTAGGAAGGTGTCATTCTTTTTAAACTTCATTGTATAAACAAAACTTACAAATATACATACTTCTTATCAACAAGGAGACAAAGATTATATAAAGAAAAGAACCAAGGGAATGCAGAATAAGATGAAAGCCATATAAGATAACAGCTAATTAATATTAGAATATAAAATATGCATCAGACAAAGTAATCTGAGTAACAGACTATTGCAAAGGGACCTAAATGTTAATAAGAAGATTTATGTCAAAGAAAAAAAAACACATAAGCAGGACAAACAGTTACAGAACAGAGCAGCATTCTTTGATTTCAACATTTTCACCGAGTTGAATAGAACAGATTGTTTTTTTTAAATAACATGGGAGACTAGGGGTAATTTTCAGAAAACTACATTTGTTTAAATATTTGGCCATAATGATCAGGTGCTTAACCTGTAAAGTCCAAATTTGTGATATTTAATACCTTGAAGTGAACCTATTTTACTTTTGTGGTAAAGAGAAATTTTAAACAGTTGCATCTAATTTTCTTACAATAGAAACCAAATCTTGCGCTATTTGTGGGAGCTAATTTTTTCAGCTTTGGATTTGTACATAAATCGAATCTTTTTGAATTTTGTTTTTGTGGTATATAATGCATCATTTAAAGAAATAAACAACTAAAATGCAAATAAACACGGTATAT
>JAUZNJ010033782.1:0-37884 GCA_034780135.1 Jordanella pulchra | reverse complement strand
GCATCCTGAAACCATTCATGTGTGGGGTTGCTTCTCAGCCAAGGGAGTCGGCTCTCTCACAGTCTGACCTAAAAACACAGCCATGAATAAAGAACGGTACCAGAATGTCCTCTGAGAGCAACTTCTCCCGACCGTCCAAGAGCAGTTTGGTGATGAACAATGCCTTTTCCACGATGATGGAGAACCTTGCCATAAAGCAAAAGGTGATATCTAACTGGCTCAGGGAACAAAACATAGGGAATTTGGGTCCATGACCTGGAAACTCCCCTGATATTAATCCCATTGAAAACTTGTGGTTAATTATCAAGAGACGGTGGACAAATGAAAACCTAGGAATTCTGACAAAATGCAAGCATTGATTATGCAACAACGGACTGCTTTCAGTCATGTGAAAATATTATATTTGTGTCATTCTCAATACTTTTAGCCATGGCTGTACATCAACAAATATTTTATAATACCTGTGCAAGCAGCTGCTCAGTTTTATCCTTCCACACACGACCCTCCTCCTGGATTCGTTCTACATAACAATCTCTCTCTGTCTTGAGCTGAGCTATAGATTCTTGAAGCTGCAACAACAGAGATATAAAAAGTAAATTTCAGGTGACAGAGGTCAAAGTTCACCTTTATGTTTTAAGTTATCAAGTTTGGAATGATACAGAAAACATGGGATGATTATTAACAACAACAAAAAAAATAGATCCAAGGATGTTTTGTAATGTTATCTATTATGGGTTTTAGCCTTAGATTGAACTTAAAACTTCTGAGAAATGTTGAACAAATCATATTAGGTCAAAAAAAACACACCAGGTTTAAGACTTGGTCGGTCAGTTTTAACCACATTAAAGGTTTTGAGGTACATTTAAACTTGTTCCTACATCACTCCATTTAACTCCATGACCCTAAAAATTCATAATCAAACTCTTACAATATTTAATGCTTTGAGTCACCTTTGTTTGTAAACAGTACACTTAAGCTGACAGTGAATCTGTTGGCTTCCTGATGTAAGTTTTGTTCTTTATTTCTCAGAACACGAACGTCCAACCAGTAACATAGAAAGATGATTGTGGGAGATTTTAAAAAGGAACAAACGGAAATTGAGGTCAAAACTTGATGCTAAATGAACACAGCCTGGTAGGTCTGCATGGGAGCTTGTCTCAATTATCATGACCTTAATGTTTCATTATAGAAATGTTAGAGAGACGCTTCACACCTGGTGGTTGCGTGACTCCAGCTGCTGCTTTTCCTCCAGCAGTGACTCGACTTTTTGGTTGAAACTGGGGGAATCTGACTGAGTGGAGTACTAGAGAGAAAAACAAGAACACATTTTTAAGTTAAATGTAAAACAGTCAACAAAAAAAAAAAGAAAATTTGGTTATGACTGATCAACACAATCAGTCAAGAGGCCAGTGATGGAACAACAAAGTGCCGAGCGTGTACCTGTTGTAACATGAGGTCAGCCATCTCCAGCCTCTTGTGAAGGTCGTCTACCTCCAGCCTCATTGCAGCGTTGTCTTGTGTAATCCTTCTTAGCTGCTCGGACAGCTCTGAACTCTGCTGCTTTGACTCCTCACTTAAATTACTGTCGACACACAAGCACAAATTTTATTCAAATTAGATGATACTTTCAGGACTTGCATTACCTGCATATGTCTGTTTATTGCAAGAGAAAAATTAAAACTATTCTAAAAATGTTGAAAAACAAGTTAAGTTTTAAATTCACAATAAAAATATGTTATGTGCTCCGGTAAACTAAGAACAAATAACTTACTTGAGTCTCAGCACCTCTAGCCTCAAGTTGTCTCTCTCTTTTTCAAGCTCTTTACTTTGCTGAAGTGAAAAAAAACAAAAACACATTTAAGCTTG
Organism: Jordanella pulchra; assembly: GCA_034780135.1. Classification (NCBI taxonomy): domain Eukaryota; kingdom Metazoa; phylum Chordata; class Actinopteri; order Cyprinodontiformes; family Cyprinodontidae; genus Jordanella; species Jordanella pulchra. Next base: position 36,018 of record JAUZNJ010033782.1, on the reverse strand, counting down.
AAGTATCTCCTTTCACAAGAATAGCGTCAACCAGAGGAACACAATACTTTTTATGCTACATTTACTAGTTGGTTCACAGTAAAGTCTGTTACCCTCTCAAACTGCTTCTGCTGTGTGGAGACACTAGAGAGAGTTCGCTCCAGCTCTGAAACTCTCTGCCTTGTCGTCTGCAGGCGGTTATTGAGCTCCTCTGCTTCAGCTACACACACAGGATCAGAGCACATCATTCCATGCATGAAAACACAGTTAACTGACTCAGAACTTAAACTTGCCAAATTCACTGTAATATGCAGAACTACCAGTTTTTTGCCGTGCAGCCTGTTGTGTGTACTGTAGAGCTGTTTGTAACTCTGATTTCTCCGACACCAGTATCCCAATAGTCTGGATATGAACCTTGAAGAGGACAAACAAACAAAGATGACATTTTTTTTTTTTTATTGAAAGGGACAACAGGATATCAAGACTGCCTTTTGAAAACATAGACAAGTATATTTGTACAGCAAAATTCACACACAGGGGATTGTTAAGTGCTTAAAAGGGCAGAAAGAAAATAAACCTGAACATCAAAAGCATCACATAGAAGAAAAACATGTCAAAATACAGATATTAAAGGCATGTAAGAAACAAATATTTCCAACAGTTTAATTCTATTTATGTCTTAGTTTACCTGTAACTGCTCCCGCATCGCTCCTTGCTCCTTTGAAAACTTCTGTTCAAATTCCTTCCGTTCCTGAAGGCAGGAAATTACAAAATGCATGACTGTCCACAAAAAAGCTACAAGATAAAGCTCATAAAAAGGCAGGAAAAAAAAAAAAACAAACTTCTAACCTTTTGTAGCTGATCTGTGAGCTCCTGAGTTTGATGTACCTGCAAAATCATTACAGTATGAATTAGGATTAGATAAAAAGCTAATTAAGAAAAATAGCTCCAACATTAGTAAACTACTTTATATTATAAAGCATGGTTAAATTCTGCAGAGGATGTATTTTACATGCCAGCAACAAAACAACTGTGGGAGGAACAAAAATAGACCAGGTTGATAATTCCTTATTTCTTGTTTGCCTAAAAGTTTTAAGGTTATTGTGGTTAGTGCACTAAACTGGCTAAGGAAACCCTAAACACCATCTATAACCTAACTGATAAAATCAAAATGTGCATCCTAAGGACTGCTTATTGTAGTCAGTCTTTGTGGATGAATGTCAATCCACCTGAGTAACGGAGAAAAGTTAAAAGATAAGAACGGTGGCCTGGTGGTTATGATAGCATGCAAAATGCATTACAATGCACAGAGTAATGCAAATAACTGACAGGGAAGGGGGGGAGGTAACATAAAGCAAAAGAAAGGAGACAGGTATGCATAAACACAGCTTCTTACCAGCTGCTCTAGCTTGGTATTGAGCTGAGAGTTTGTTAGCTTGCTAGATTCCAGGGCGGCTGCCAGCTCCTGGTTCCGACTCTATCACGTGCACACATGCATCCGGGACAAAACATAAATAAACAAAAAGGGATGGATAAGGTGAAGGAAAAAAAGTCAAACAGAGAACAGAGGGGAGGAAGATACGTAATCAAATGCGAATTATTAACATGGATACAACAAATATAACTGCTAAAAGTGGTGGGTAGTATGCAGTCAATGATGGGAAAATGGCACATGACTAAAATAAAAGACTAGTTTTAAAGTGCCTAATTAAATCAGGCCTGGAGACAGTAAATTAAAATCCTAAATCTTAAATTTGTGAAACTTGATTTAAAATGCTTAAAACAGATTCCTGATGTAAAAAAAGAGTTTTTTTTTTAATCTTACCTCCAGTTCTACAGAAGGTATGGTCTCCCCGTTCACATAGGGGGCAGATGTTGACTGCAATGACAAGGAAATAAGAATTAATTGTGCCATAAAACTCAGACACGACCAAATACCTTTGATTTTTGTGACACAAAGACAATGTGAGGTTAAAATGTATTCTTCTCAATTCATTCAGGCTCTGCAGGCGGTTTTGTTGTCTTTTCTCTGAACAGAACAAACGTAGCATGAATACACTATGCTGTTTACTTTTAACTTTCCAGATCCAAACATATTTAGGGAGGATCCTTTAAATCTGATAAGCACACCAGGTGATGGTGTCAGTGTGCCGCTGAGAAGGACCGACAGAGCTGAAACTGCTTCCATTGCATTCTGGCAAACAATAGATGCAACACACGCATACAGTGGCTCAAAATGTAGACTGACAGGGTGTTTGTTTGAAGCCTAACACAGCATGACAAAGTATGAGACAGAGAGAGTGAGGGACGGACGGACAGACAGACAGACAGACAGACAGACAGACAGACAGACAGACAGACAGACAGACAGACAGACAGACAGACAGACAGACGCAGGACGACTGGCTGTAACACCGTACCTCAGAGACCAGGCCATTTAGCTGCTGTGAGATCTGCCGCAGGCTCTCTGTGGAAGACAATGGTCTGCAAAACATATTCCAGATGAAAGGAAATTAGAAACGTTCTAGTTTCATGTTATTAGCAGAAAAAATTCTGCATTTAAAATGATCGAGAAGAGCACAATAGGTATTACAAAGATAAAAATATGATACAAGTACACCCAAAAATTATGGCCATTGAAAAAACGGACTCTAGACAAAAAGAAAAAAAAGGTTTTGCAGTAATATTCCAGAATTCAGTCACATAAAAGGTTAATCCTAACTATTTATATCAAATACAAAAACAAACGATCTTCCCCCTTCTTGAAAATTGAAACAGAAACAAAATAGTCCTAATGAATTTATGATAACACAAAAAATCAGTTTGACATGGCTACATAAAATGATTTACGTATATCATGGAAAAATAAAATAACTCACCTATTTTCCTCCTTTAAACTACGATTACCATTGGTATCAGGGAAATCCTGAACATGGAAGGATTAAAGACACAAAAAAAGCACTCTGAGTATTTTTATAATTATGCACCAAAAAAAACAGAACTGATTGGAACACAAATCCTTTGGCTGAAAATGTTTGATGTTAACTTGACGTATTATGGAAGCTTAAATGTAGTTTAAACAGTAAAGACAAAAGCATGCAGACAGAGAACAAGACACACCTGCAACTCAGTGACGTGACTGACGAATTCAGCGTTAGTAGCAGCATTAGCACTAGCAGAGTTAGACACAGGTGAGTCGCAGCCAGACTCGCTGTGTGGCTCCTCCAACAGCTGAGGAACAGGAGACCCCGTGGCCTCCATCTCAGCAAAGGTCTGAGGCAAGACATACACAGAAATACCAACTGTTTTAATCTAAGCTGAGAGAGGCAAGACTACTAGACCTAAAAAAATGCAATTATTAAAAAAAGAACTTAAAATGTAGCATGTAAACACAGGTAACAGACTAGGTCTATATAATTGAAAAGCACATACGAGGCCAAAACTTGTCATTTCCAGAGGTGTAACAGTCCACATGGGTGTATTAAACTTATGTCATGACATCATGTTTTGTTCAGTGCATGTGCTCACTGTTTATACCGATTAAATAGATATATTTTATTTTTTGCAAGACATTAAGCGCCACAGAATTTATGTTTCTACGTTGTTTCAGGAAGGACACTATTAACTGTTGCAGGCGTGATAAACAGCATCCCCATTTGTAAAACCCTCCCGCCTCATTACTTTCTCCTGCCAGGGAACATTACGACTTCAGGTTTAACTTAACTTAAACAAGTGAAGAAATCCAAAGCTGTCTGTCTACATTTTTTCAAAGACGGTAGATATGCAGTAGGCAACACGTTTAACTTGTTAACACACTCTAAGGCATCTTCTGAGGGGAATCAGCATTTTATATCAGGCAAAGCAATACTACAGAGTATAGGAGTTCAACTATACTGACATTTTATTACAACCAGTGCAGTTTACTTGAAATATTACCCAAATTTGCTGCTTTTTATACCAACATTGTATTGTCTATTTCGCATTCTTTTAGAAAAGGTTTAAGTTTTTATCTTCTTCCTTTTTTGTATTGAAAATTAACCAAACAAAGCCCTCCTTGAGAAAAAAAACCAACTAAATTTGACTGCAGCGTACTGGTACACCTTTGTAACTGGTGGCTATCAATAGATGTTAACCCTTTTGTACATAAATGTAAAGTCATTGTGTGACGTGTTTAAGTTGATCAAAATACGCGTTTTAAGCTCTTAGTTATCCAGACCTGCCATAAACACCTGTTCACAGGAATCAGGTGAAGCTGCCAACCAGTGGCACCAAACCAAACTAAGGCCAACATTTCTGAAAGGAGCTGAAATGCAATGACCAAAGAGTCCTGCTTACCTCCCATGCCTAAACCATTTCTAATGTTTACTAAGAACTCAAACAAGGCTAGAGTTGTGCGTAAAGTCCAGCAGTTTTTTGTTCAAAGTGGCACATTTGACCTTCAAAATGAGCTTTTTTACTGCAAGGCATGCAGAGGTAGGGAGGGAAATGATAAAGCAGAAAAAGAGGGACAGAGCCTCACCTGTAAGTTGCCATTAGGTGGGATGACTACTCCATTGCTTTGACTAAGGGCTTTCAGAATAGTGTCAAACTACAGCAGGAAGAAGCAGCAACAGAGAAAGAGAGAGAGAGATGACAGGACAAGGAACAATTGAAAAAGTGACAGAAACAAGAACAGAAGCATCTACTAAAGCAGGAAGAGCTGCAGAAGTTATTGTGCTGCAAATATAAATTGACTAATCCTAAAGAAGAAGATATGTTGCCATAATCATCATCTGCAGCCACAATAAGGCCTACATTACATTGGACTTAAATTGAATGAATGTGGTTTCTCTTATTTTTTTTTATATCTATTCTACACATTAAGCATTAAATCGATCTGATATTGGTTAAACAACTTACACTTATGATAAGCTTAGACTGTCTCATTCTGCAACAGTTATCCAATTAGAAGAAATAGCAAACAGTGTAAAAGCGGCAGGAGTAATGAAAAAGCAGAGTGGGTAGTCAACAGAAAGAAGTGACATATGGACAGAGAGAAGACCCCACTGAAATCTTCTGTCAGCGTAAAATATGATGCAAAGGTAACGATTCTTACTTAACAAAGGTTTTGCAACCAATTCAGGGTAGAATATCTGTGACTGCTGCAGACTGAACACAGTTATTGTAACAGTGAGAAGTACAGCGACAGCTGTCTAAAGGGGTATAAAGGCAGGTCAAATGTCATGAAAGCTCAGTTATGTGTATGTGCAAACTGAAAGTAGCACACACACACGTCCTCAATCGCCTTATTAATCTGAGACCTTTAAATTGGAAAGCAGCTAGACACAATTCTTGATAGCAACACACTGCATCAATTACACTTTAAAGAAAAACAAGAATGAGTTTGCAAAAAAACACTGTTATAGTTACAAAGGTTGTTAGAAGCATCATTTGAAGTTTGATACATAACTTTGTGAGACTCAACAAGCAGATAAAGGAAGAAATTATTGTTGGTTTTGCAAATTAATTAATCGGTCCATTTATTTTTACCTAATCAGAGAGCAGAAGGTATATAAAAGAAGATTTTATATACAAAGCCAAGTGAAGCTGAATGAGTTCTGGATGGAGCTTATTCGCAGTAAAAAAAAGGGGGTTTTGTCTTAAACGCAAATTATTCATGTTTTTTTCTTACAATTTTGGCATAATTACTCCTGCAAGTGGGTTTCTCTTTCAGCCAATGACATCTCTGTATCTCTAGTTAGTTAATTGTTTACTAAATTAGTCGAAGATAATTTCTGTAATCAAATAATCAGATTAACTGTTTCAGTCTTAAAGCAGATGTTCATATAAAACAAGATAGTCTTTCTAAAAATTCACTTTTATTGTTTACATTATCAGCTACATGGTGAATGCGCACATAAATCAATATATCTCTCAGCACATTTAAGAGCATTTTATCATCTAAATGTTTACTGTACATTATGCCCAGTAGAGTAAAGCTTATTGAACATTACCAATTTAATTAATTTAAAGAATGTGGACATGTAACACTTGCTTAATCTGATTACGAAATCAGTGACATAGTTCTGCAATTGGCAACTTCATTTGTATTCAGTATACAAAGTAAAAAAAAAAAAATGGGGTTACCAAACACCGATGGTGAGTTCACACTGAACGCGATTAAAGCTTTTTGTTTGGCCTCATGCTGTTGGTCGATTGACAATCTGCTAGCAATTTGCATTGTGAGCATCACTGCTTCGCTCTCTTCACTTCACAGTCTCATCACATAGAACAAGCTGCTTGTTGCTTGCTGGTTTCGATTCAGCATTGGATTTTACCAAGCGAATCGGTGCATCACGGCTGGATCACATCCATAATGGTTCCGTTTAACCAGGACCCAAAACTGTTATCCTGCTTCAGGGGAGGATCGCCCAGACAACACAGAAAAGGTAAGAAGGCGTTCTGGAGCTCAAACTGAAGCCAAGGGTAGACAGTTGAAGATTGTACCGAGAAACTTTGATTAGAGACTCTCTCTTGGGTGTAATCACCTTAAGCTCGCCACTTGCTTTATCAAAAGTGAGTTCCATGCATCCCTGTGCTCCTGAACGTACCTCTAGATCAGGTTAACATATAAATCTCATGCTACGGTCATGTCATTTGCATTCAGTGTGAACGCACAATAATAAGCAGAATATATGTTCTCAGAAACACTTAAAACTTAACGACAACAACCATGAACAGAACACGTGGGACAAACTCACATTGTCTGGGGAATCTCTGTCTGCTGATGGGGCATCAAGTTGGCTCAGTTCCTTCACCTTTCGTTTCTTCTTGGATCCTGTTCCACTTCCTCCTCCTCCCCTTTCTCCTCCCACTGGAGCAGGGGAGCTCTTCTGTTGAAACTCCTTCAGCTAAGCAACAAACCAGTAAAATAAACAGGATGAAGAAAGAGGCTTAAACCGTCTCTATGTTTGCAAAATGTTCTTCCTTCAGACAGGTTATACTTAATGCAATTTCTACAAGGAAAATAGGGCATGTGAGGCGTGTCAGACTTGATACACATTTCTAAATACTACACTGCAGTTCAATTCTGTTTCTATAATGAAGAAAGGGAGAGATCTGACACTTATCCTCCTAAAGTTGTTTCCCTAAAACCAACATTCAACAAGCAGGTTTATCAAGTTAAATTTTTTCCAACATGAAGAGGTGATTCAACTAACTTGCATCATTTGATATTAATGCACCATCAAGCTAAATGCTGTACTGTTCAAAAATAAAAGGGTCAAGTCTAGGAAAATGTTTTCTATCTCTAAAATAAGAACGGGAAAAAGACAACATTTTAGACACGTGGCGTTGAAAACTGTTCCGACAAATAAGGAAAACAAGAGACATGCATTTTAAAATAGCATTTGAATTGAAGCGAAATTCCAAAAATAACTTATTTACAAAATGTGCGGGTTAAAAATTCAATTTCGACAAATACTGTCATCAAGGGTTATCAATTTTTCATATAAAGCTCCAAAATAGCCCCTCTCCTGACAGAGAAGAGGGGTGTCAGCTGTCAAAACAGTCCCCTTCATCCCACCCAGTTCACTATGCTACCAACCAAGAGTTCAATGTCTGAAAAGTAAGTGTTTGTAGCGTTATTCCCAAAAGCTGATGTTACTGCAAACGTATCAAAAGGCTTTAACCATGTGTTACATCATTTCTGCTCATACGTAGCCAATCATCCATATGATTCTGATCTTGTTTGCTAATGTTACCTCCTTAGCACATTGAAAGATCGCCAATTAATCTATCTACGGTTCTCTGTAGAGACGGGAAAAGCCCTCGGTAGACAGCTGAGTTACTCATTGCGGCATTTAGATGAATACGATGTCGCGAATACAACTTCCAACTAAGAATGTTCTACATAATCTGAGAAGGTTAATGCTATCAATAGAGGCCAAAAGACAGGCTCCGGGTTTTCCTGCTCAGTGAAGCCGCGATAAGAGCGCGAGAGGAGGGGCGAGCCACAGCGCAGAGGTCGGACGACGTGTAATGACAACAGCCGTGTTCAGTCAAGGAATTTATAATACCGCGAATAGAAACACGGTTGAAATAAACTTAAAGAATGAATACGGACTAATTATACAGTGTGACATTTAGCAGACTCATCATTGATACACTTTACCTTTTTCTTTGCTGCAGCGAGTTTAGTTTGCCTACTCTGGTCGGCCATCCTGCTGCTCTGGTGGTCAAGCGACCGAACCACGTCATCAATAGGTATTTCTACCGATAGGGGGCGCAAAGCCATATTTCTTTCTCTTAGTTGCCTATATTTTAATGTTATTTTTTCACGATTGTATTGTTATATGTCTATTTCAAAGAGGTTATTGTGGCGTCATTTATTAAGAGGCTTAAAAAATAAAAATACATTTGAATCAGGTGCGTTGACTTTATTTTGATTGGCTTTAACAGAACTAAAGAGTCATTTAATTCATATTTTACAAGCATTTGCTAAATTATTTTTTTCACCCGCACAATGGAATTGACTATGAATAAAATTTTAAGACTCTAACTGCTAATTTTTGCATCAGTCTTTAAGCCTGAAATACGGAGCTTGTAAATAGTTATAAAAAAACAAAACATCAAAACAAAACAAAAACAGTATTAATTAGGATAGTATTGGGTTTTAAAAAGAATTGGATACTAACTAGTTACTTTTACTCCGTTCCATTAACTTGAGTAAATAAATAAAAAAAAAACTTTTAGGAGTAATTTTACTGTGCCTTACTTACTGTTACTTGAGTATACTCTTGTAAAGTTTCACTACTCCTACTTGAGTAAAATCTCTGACTTATCTGTCGTTTGTGAATAATCTGAACCATTCACAGATTAGTTAAACATACGGTACAGCAGATATTATCGTGGAAGTTATTTACCCTGTCCTTAAATACAGACAGTTTTTGATGTAATGATTGGTTGTCTACGTTTTATGTGGGGGGAAAAATGTTAAATCAAATCAGTTTATCAAATACTTTTTTCACTTTTACTTGAGTCATTCCTTGTATGAATACTTTTTAGTTAATTAAAAAAATGTTGAAGATGTACTACTCTTACATGAGTAATATTTTTGGCACTCTGCCTATCTCTGGTTTTAAAATAAGAATCAGTGTAAACTTACACTCTTTAATCAAAAAGTGACAGAAAGTTTGCACTGTTTTTCCAGAACTAACACATAACAAATTGACTAAAAGAGAAGGTAATCTTTTATTCCAATGCAAGAAACTGAAAAGTCTCAAGGCCAGTTTCACTTCCTGCTTACATTCTTACAATACAGCAATATAGCTCCTCCTAGCGTTGAAAATAATAATAACCTCATGTCATTTATATCTAGAATGACAAAAGGAAGAACACAAATAATTAATGCTCAAAGAAATGGGATATATTTTTATCAACTTTCTGTAAAGCTATTGGGAGGTCAGTTTTTCATTCAAAACAACAAGTTTTTTCCTCTTTACCTTTTAATTTCATTTCCAAAATGTAGAAGCAGTACTCAAAAATCAAAGTCATCAACATATTTTCCAAGTATTTTTTTATTGTATTTTAATTATTAGTTATTCATGAGAATGATAACCTTCTTAATTTTTAAACCCATTCGTGAAGCCTTTGACGTTTTATTTTCAAGTATTAGCTGAAGTAACCTGTTTCTGTTTTTAAAGAAAATACCAAAGTGGACATTTTTGGTCACTTATTTTTTAGAATATTTGAGTTTTTGTAAGATTTAGTATTGAATTTAGTTTTTTTAAAAATAGTATCACCTATTAATTACAGAAAGTAGAACAATTCATGGTTTACAGTGAATTTCTCGAAATACTTAGAAAGCCAACCAGAGTAAAGAACTTATGAGACACATGTTATTACGTATTATTATTGTTATTATTATATAAAGTTATGTATTTATACATTATAAAATAAACCGAATTTTGTCACTGTATCACATTCAACAAAATAAAATAATCCATTTGGAGCTGATTGAATTTAGGGTTTTATAACACGAATACCACTAAAATTAATTAATTATTAATATCTGCCTTTTTGGTTTATAGACTACTTAAACTAAATCTTGTATGCATTGAAATTCTGTATTTTTCATGTTGCTTCTAGAACTTTCTTGGGATAGTATACATTACTCTCCTAGACCTATACAGATACACATTTTTTTCATAAATGTGGGAATAGGAGTGTTTTTCAGGTAAGAAGGAAAAAAGGGGGCATTAAATATATAACCTAGGCCCTCTACAGTTATTTGCAAATGAATGTTTTTTCATATTGTGACCTAAATTATATGATGGCTAAACATCATTGTAGGGATATGACCTTTAAAAATGTGTAGTCTTTATAGAGAAACTCACAAGTATAGACATGTATAGTCATTTTAATGCAATTCATCTAATGAAACATTGGCCCTGAGTTATATACAGGAATTTGGTATAATAATACACATAATCATGATACTATAAAAACATCCACATCAACTGTCTTATTATTGTAGTTTTATGTAGGATATCATAATAAATATCGATAGTTAACAAGAACAATGCTGCAACAAACTTCAAATGTATGAAACATAAAAAGCAGACAAGTCTTGCTATAGTACTGTAGAGTGGCGTGTCGTTGCACCAACTGCGTTCGGGTTTCTTGTCGACTGTCAGCCAATCAGCGTTAGTGAAGCGATGGACGTTCAGATGACGTTGCCTCAAACTGATGTGTACAAATCAGCGTCGGACAGCGTGCTCGATGTAACCAATCAGGGCCTTCCAGCGAACAACCGCTTGGCCAATCCCGGACCTCCACGACAGGAAAGCAATAACGGCTTATATATGGAGACAGCACACTTCTTCCAGCATCATTCTACAGAGGCAAGAACATTAAGGTTACAGCTGCAGATACAAGGCTTATTCAGCTAGTGGTGGACTGGTTTACTTATCCATCGAGGCCTATACATTACTGACAGCGCTGTAGTAACGGTATGTACATGAAAATTAAATCATATATGATGATATATTAATACGCCGTATTTCCAATGGTACAGTGGAAATAGAACTGTCTTTTTTCCATTATCTGCATGGGACTCGAGTGTGTATTGTCTTTAAATCTTTAACCTATCGGTTTTGTTCGGTGATGTTTGTCCTACAGCGGAAAAAAACTGTTCGATTTAGCTTAAAGTTTGGGCATTATTAATCCAATCTATGATAGTTTCATTATTCTTCTGTGTCTTGTAAAATGACTGCGTTTCCTGTTTCTAAAGAGTTGGCATTATAGCAATTCTGCAGATGGCTTGAGGTATTACAAAGTCCACACGATGCATTCTGCATACTTTTTTTTTAACATCGGCTTGTTTCGTCTTTTGCAGGCTTCTTTTATATCTGTGTAAAGAAACGACGGAAAAAAAGATGAAGCTATTGTGGCTAGTAGTGCTTTTGGTCGGTGCCGTGCATGCCGATGATGAAGACAAGAAGGACAGTGTGGGGACTGTGATTGGAATTGACTTGGGGACAACCTACTCATGGTAAGGAGCTCTTTTCAGAGTATACTGATTTTTTTATATTTTTTTTTGGCTGCAAAAAGTGCTTGAAGTAACCTTTGATTTGTTTTCTTTCTTTGTTTTTTTTTCACAGTGTTGGAGTCTTCAAGAATGGACGTGTTGAGATCATCGCCAATGACCAGGGTAACCGCATTACTCCTTCATATGTAGCCTTCACCAGCGAGGGAGAGCGTCTGATTGGTGATGCTGCTAAGAACCAGCTGACCTCTAACCCCGAGAACACGGTCTTTGATGCCAAGAGGCTGATCGGTCGCACATGGGGCGACTCCTCTGTGCAGCAGGATATCAAATACCTGCCATTCAAGGTTGGTACTGATTCTTTGTTGTCATCATGATTTGTTTGGATTGAGTTCTGTTCCATAAAATCCATTTATTAACACCCCTGTTCTATTTTAGGTTATCGAGAAGAAGAGCAAGCCTCACATCCAGGTTGACATTGGTGGTGGCCAGATCAAAACTTTTGCCCCTGAGGAGATCTCTGCTATGGTTCTGACTAAGATGAAGGAGACTGCTGAGGCTTACCTTGGCAAAAAGGTAAGAAACCCTCCCAAAAACCTATTATTGAATTTATATCTCAAATGTACATGTGAAACTGAACCATTTTTTTTTCTTTTGTGCACAGGTTACACATGCTGTGGTCACTGTTCCTGCCTACTTTAATGATGCTCAGCGACAGGCTACTAAAGATGCTGGGACCATTGCCGGTTTGAATGTCATGAGAATCATCAATGAGCCGTAAGTATTAAAACAGGGTACAGAATTTTACAGGATTTTTAAAAATTTTTTCCCCAATGCTTTTTAATATTTATAACCTGTTTCTTCTTCAAATTTAGAACCGCTGCTGCCATCGCTTATGGCCTGGATAAGAGAGATGGGGAGAAGAACATCCTTGTGTTTGATCTGGGTGGTGGCACCTTCGACGTTTCCCTTCTTACCATTGACAATGGTGTGTTCGAAGTGGTAGCCACCAATGGTGACACCCATCTGGGAGGTGAGGACTTCGATCAGCGTGTCATGGAGCACTTCATCAAGCTGTACAAGAAGAAGACTGGCAAGGATGTGCGCAAAGACAACCGCGCTGTGCAGAAGCTCCGTCGTGAGGTTGAGAAGGCAAAGAGGGCTTTGTCTGCCCAGCACCAGGCTCGTATTGAGATTGAGTCCTTCTTTGAGGGAGAAGACTTCTCAGAGACCCTGACCCGTGCCAAGTTTGAAGAGCTGAACATGGTGGGTTCAGTTTTTTTTAAAACTTCACAATATTTGCAATCAAGTTTTTGTAAAACCTTTTTCATACATTTTTTTTTTTTTAAATAATTGTGGGTTTTTCTCCAAAATCCAGGACCTGTTCCGAGCTACAATGAAGCCTGTACAAAAAGTTCTGGAAGATGCAGACCTAAAGAAATCTGAAATTGATGAGATTGTCCTGGTTGGAGGCTCAACTCGTATCCCTAAAATCCAGCAGCTGGTGAAGGAGTTCTTCAACGGTAAAGAGCCATCCAGGGGCATCAATCCTGATGAGGCCGTGGCGTACGGAGCTGCTGTCCAGGCTGGAGTGCTTTCAGGAGAAGAGGACACTGGTAGGCTACCTTCATTAAATTGAAATTGTTAAATTTGATTGCTATTGAGCTTTTGCTAATCCTTTGCTAAATCCCTACTTGCAGGAGAAGTAGTCCTTCTGGACGTCTGCCCCCTGACTCTTGGCATTGAGACTGTTGGAGGAGTCATGACCAAACTGATCCCCAGGAACACTGTGGTGCCAACTAAGAAGTCTCAGATCTTCTCCACGGCCTCAGATAACCAGCCCACTGTCACAATTAAAGTTTATGAAGGTAAGAATTGTACCCTTTAAATGCTCGTTTGAAATTCATAGTATATGAATGAAAATATTGCATAAGCCTAATTTTTTTTTTTTTTTTTTTTTCTTTCAGGTGAGCGTCCTCTCACAAAAGACAACCATCTGCTGGGCACCTTCGATCTGACTGGCATCCCTCCTGCCCCTCGTGGAGTTCCTCAAATTGAAGTCACCTTTGAAATTGATGTCAATGGCATTCTGCGCGTCACTGCTGAAGACAAGGGAACAGGCAACAAGAACAAGATTACCATCACAAACGACCAGAACCGCCTGACGCCTGAAGACATCGAGCGAATGGTGAACGATGCAGAGCGCTTTGCCGACGAAGACAGGAAGCTGAAGGAGAGGATCGATGCCCGCAACGAGCTGGAGAGCTACGCCTACTCCTTGAAGAACCAAATCGGTGACAAGGAGAAGCTTGGAGGCAAACTGTCAGATGAGGACAAGGAGGCCATCGAGAAGGCTGTTGAGGAGAAGATTGAGTGGATGGAGTCCCACCAAGATGCTGATTTAGAAGATTTCCAGGCTAAGAAGAAGGAGCTGGAGGAAGTGGTTCAGCCAATCATCAGCAAGCTCTACGGTAGTGCAGGTGGACCTCCACCAGAGGGGGCTGATGAGCAGGAGAAAGACGAGTTATAGACAGGCTTGAAGTCTTCAGTTGCCCCTTTCCCTTTTGGTGGCATAAACTTGAACTGATGGGACTCAATAGAGAGGAGTGGCAGGGTAGGGGTGACGATAACAAGCAAACATGCTGAATTTTCTGAAAGACTTGAAAAGGAAAAAAAAAAACTTCAGTGTGAGAAATATCCTTCGCTGCAAGGCGGAGATTCGTCAGCCCAGATGAGGCTTGTTGCTGCTGTTCTCAGGCAGTCCTGATGGGGTTTTGTGAAGGGGGCCTTAGTTGGGTGGGTGGGTAGTTATTGAATAATACACATGCAAAGGTGTCTGTGGGATCAATGGCTATGTTCACAGGCAAAGCTCAGTTATTTATTGTACTTCTGGAAAGACACTGAAATAAATGTTTGATACAAACTGTTAATTGTTCTCGTGATGCATTCATTTTATTTTTTTTGTTGAAAAATTATTTCAAATTAAAACGTTTTAAAGACAAAATAAATGGTTTGAGCACCTTAATTTAAGGACTTAAATATGTCAAAGATTACCAAACTAATTTAAACTGAACACTTAAAGCTAGCAGTTTATTTACCAAAATCAAAGGTTGCACTGAAGTCTCATCCTGAACTTTAAGCTAGAATCTGCATAATTTCCATAAATTACTGTAGACCTGCTAACATTAAAGCTAAACCTGTTTGTAATGAAATGAACCTTATTTCACCGTATAGTTTTTATTTGACATATGTCACAATACAGTCATCGTAGATCACACCTTGGGTGTCCATTCCTCCAAACACAAATGCCAGATTAATAGTTTCAAATTCTGAACTGTTGCTCTGCATCCCATCTGCATTCTCCTGCCTACTAGGCTGCCATGGCAATAGGCACATGGAGTGGTCCAGGCGGTTTGGCGGCAAATCTTCAAATTTCATCAGAGTCCATCTCTTCTTCTCTGCAATCAGAGTACAGCATTAATGCATCACATTAGGACATTTGATTTTAAGATAATGGAAAGCTGGCAAAAGCAGTGTACCAGTGTTAAATCTGTGCATAGAGTTGATGGCACCATCTACAGTCATCCCTCCAAATATATAGATGTTGGTACCCTGTACCACTGCCGAATGGGCTGCTACTCCTGGGGGAATATCTCCTTTTGATTGCACTTTCTCCCACTTCATGAGGCCTTGAAATAAAGATTTCCGTTTTAGATTAGTCTAAAATTCCAGTGACCATCCCAGTAGATATGTTTTACTTTGGTAAGAGGCTTACCAGAGTCCAGAGAATACATATCATTGAAGAACCTCTCTCCAGCCATCCCTCCATGAATATAAATCTTTGAGCCAACAGCAGCTATAATGTGTCCATGTCTGGATGCTGGTTGCCTACCTTGTGTTTCTGGCTGAAACCAAGTGGAAGAAACTAGAACACAGGTATATGGAAGCATTATTGGCACTAATCTTCACATTTTATAGCATTAAAACAATGTTAGCTGAACAATAACCAAGTCTTTTGAGCTTTTAAACACTTCAAATCAAGTTAGAATCAGTCAGTACAGCTGTCTTTTAAAAATAAAACTGAACTATTAATCTGTTCTTCAGATCTTAAAACGCTTGTTCCTTTAATTCACCAACTTTATGACGTAGTGGGACAAATATATAAATACTTGGCAAACTGACATAGGGAAAATTAAAGTAGCTATAAAAAAACCTTTCAATAATATTTCTTTGAGTTGGAATATTACATTATTATTCATAAGAATACTGCTAATGACTGGGTGCTGGAAGAAGGTAACTGATAGAAATAAGGGGGCATTATTATTTTTGCCTTGGACACAACCTTTCATTGCTACAACCCTTCAGGATTTAACCCTCTAAGTTGGAGCAGAGAAATGCATGTTTAACCTTCTGTCGTATAGTACTAGTATTTAAAAGATCAAATCCGCCTTAAAAATATTAAATGTCCCAAGGGTTCAGTCAGATGGTGCCTTCGTGTGGTCTCGAAAATATGGTAAATATCAAATGCAGACATGAAAATTGCATATGAAAACCCACTCGTGTCGTAATTACCCCTAAAAAGCTGAGATGAGGTAAATTTTGACCTTTCAACATGGCGGAGAGCTGAGAAACGATTCTGTTTGGTGAAAACTGCATCGTTAAGCATTCTCTCGTGTTGCGTTTGTAACCTACACAATGCTTTGGCATATATTAAAAAAAAAAAAAAAACTAAAAAAAAATTCACCATTTAAACTTTTGTCGTTTTTTTAAATGACAAGTATTTTTTGATTTTATCAGATGCTCGCCAGCAATCAGTCGATATCAGATGTATCAGATGAATTAGGAAGTCTATTACCGTCTTACTAAAGTAGCAGATCAGGATAATCTTTGGATCAAACACGTTTCTCTTCACCACCACAACAAAAGCACTTGAACACAATGTGCTGGTAATTTCCACTTTCCAAGTGCAAAAGGATAATCTTTACCAGACTGCATGAAGGCAGCACGAATCGCTGAAACTGATTTATTTATTCATTTATTACTCTGTGTATCTTTGGAGAAAGTGCCAAAATACAAACGTCTATTGGCGCTTGGTTCTATTCATGGTACCTCCTTAAACTGCTCAGATAGAAAAAATTTATTACTTGGTACGTCTTTTATTTTCTCTCTTTCTATAACATTTGTATAATGTTTGTCTCAGGCTAAAGAACGGCTCTTGATTTTTTGCCCTAAAATAATCAATGCATTTAATACAAATAATGCTAGGGATGTATTTTTGTTGTTAGATGCCAGTTATTGACAGTGCATGTAAATTAAACAACAAATAATAATATCAAAGCACCGCTTTTCACAATGATCTTAAAGAACATGCTCAATGCACTCTAACCTGTGTCGAAAACATGAAGTTTGGTGTCTGAGACGGGCGCGGCGCCTGCCTCCCCACCAGAAAACACATACAGTTTGTCTCCTATGCAAGCTGAATTGGTGTGGTATGTCCTCGGACTTGGAGGTTCCCCTTTTGCTTCTACATTCTTCCAGTGAGGTTCCTTGTCTGGAAAAAAAAAAAAACCAACAACAAAAAAGCATTTTTATACTGAAATTAGAATTAGCTGCTGATTAAAAGGGAATTTGAAGTAGATATTACCAAATAACAGTAGTTTCTGGATACATCTGCGATTCCCCGTCTGCTGTGCCCCTCCAAACACCCACAAGGACTGTGAACAACCTTCAGGCACAAAACTGCAGTGTTCATATCGGGCATCTAAACCTTTCCACTCTGGTACGACCCACTCATGATTATCTAGTAGAAAGATACAAAAATACAATTTTACAGAGAAAAATCTAACATGTAGAAATAAAAGAAACTGTTAAGCAATCATGTGGGTTTGATTGGACTGCAACAAGAACATGTTATAAAGTATCTGTAAATATTTGTACCAAGATTTATAACATATGACTCTGAGTAACTGCCACTGGGGTTGGCTCCCCCAACGATAACGATTCTTCCTTTTCCTCCATCTTCAGAGGGAACAAACGTGCAGGTATGACCCACACTAACACCTGGAGTGCTTCCATTTGGCATCAATGAATACCTTTTGACAAAAAAAAAAAAATTCAGAAAATAACAAAAATGAAATAAACACTGGTACAATATTAACATTATAAGCAAATATGATTACTTTAACTATACACACCAGACTCCTTCTTTAGGTCTGTCTAGCGGGTCAAGCACGGGGAGAAACTCCATGGTGCCCAGTGATGCAGTTCATTCATTCAACCTGCTTTTATTGACTCTTCATGTCTGTCTTGACAGATTGTCTGTAGCACGTATTTACAGGTCTTGCGTAGAAAGTAGCAAAAACAACAAAACGTCACTTTGATGTATTTTTTTTCCTCTAAATAAAAATTAAACATTATCTTCAAGCCGTCTTTGAAAATAATATCGTATATTTAGAAAGGTCTAATTGGAGACCCGAATAACAACGCTAGCTCTAACATAGCTTAGCATGTGTAGTGCTTCCTCACTGCCCAACTATTTCTACGGGGTAATATTGGTATTAAAAAAAAACGTTTGATATTCTTTAACAGTTCACTGTCAGCCTTTATTAAACTATCTGCTAATGTAAAATAAACCTTCAATGTTTACTTACCAGCAGAAATATTTTGGACTACAAACCAGGCATGAACTCTACGCTACGAATGGTGCGCAGCTTCTTGCGTAAACTACGCTGTTTGATCTGATTCAGACGTACTCGTCATGGTTTCGTTGTGCGCATGCTCAGATAATGTGTTTCTTTCTCTTTGTAGAATTTACATGTTATAACGCGTAAAACACCACAGAAGATGAACTGTTTAACTATTGGGGCAACGATTATTAAGAATTACTGTTTTTCTTTCTAGGTTTACACCCAAAAAAGTACGACAAAAGATAAAAAACTTACATTTTAAATTAAACCTGAACGTTACTGTTTTATATAAAGATTGTACAAAATTGAATTTGCCCAAAATTTGCCTGTTCAAAAAGTTATAACTCTCACTGAAAGACAGCTAAAGGAGAGTTAAAATATATTTTACAAAAAAGTCCCTCCGTATACTTGGTGTTTATGATTTTTTTGGCCCTATTATAGTTTAGCTACATAAATGACATACTTCTATAATTGATCAGATGTTGCAACTGTGAAATTGTTCCAGTTTTACTCAATCAATTAAAGATTGCACCAGATAGCTACACCATTTGACAAATGTCAATTTCTTGTTTACAATTATTTCACCTAAATACAGTTTTATTCATTTTAATAGTGTTGTTCGTGTTTTGTATTATGTAAACATACATAGATGTATTTTAGTTTTGTAGCTTTTTATTTTTTTCAAATGTTTTTGTTTAGTGCATCATATTCACCCCGCCAGTTTTGAATTTGCCCGTGAAACATATGCTCCAGTGCACACTAATTCAAACACAATGATTGCAATTCAAAGTGAGTCCACTAGGCTGTGCTAATGTATTAAAATACAGTAAGATGAATCCTGAAAGTGGGGTAATGATTATTAACCAGCCTAAAACAGCTTTACCTGATTTGGAATCAGTGTAATTTTGTTGTCCTGAGTTAGTAGGTAAACTCTACAAGTTAATTTGAAAAATTAAAATTTCTCAGTATTTAATCTTTTTTTCATACCTCATGTACATGTGTTTTCTTGTTCTGAATTTGAATTAAGTTACTTGCTGATTTTAAAAAGAGCTTCATAGATATGTTTCTAAATGAGTTAGAGCTGCTTTGTGTGTGGCTCTCTTGCACATTGGCATCTCTATTCTGTTTTTTTCCACTAACTGAAAACTCTGGCATCATCACATGTCATCTTTTCTACATTTTTGCATTTATTTGTTCTCCCATTCTACCAGTTATAGCATGCATTCAATATACCCAATGTAATCAAGACTATACTGTAAAATAACACTTTCAGGTTAAAGTTTCTATCACTTGTTTGAGTTAAAAATACTTGTTTGTTACTGTGTTGTTGATTTAAAGATGGAACTATTGAAATTTCTTTATTCAAAATAAAATATGTTGAATAAATGTATCCAGATACCCTTTTGTGAACATGAGAAACTAGGCTTATGGATTAGAACTATTCTGCATTATTCAATATTTTGCTAGATTTGTACTTTTCTCATTCTCCTAGCAGAACAACTGTAGACTTGACTATTGGAGGATTTTATGTGATAGACCAACAGAGGACACTGTATATTTGTGAAACAAAAAGGAAAATGCTTCTCAGAATTTTTTGCAATCATGAATCTGAAACACCTGAGTCATCAATTACCTTCAGAAGTAAAATGCCTTAGAGAAAACAATAGGAAACATATAGCATCATAAAGACCAAGAGACACATCAGATAGATTAAGGATTTGGTTGTAAATTAGAAGGAAATTGTTACAGGCCATGAGATAACATTTGTAGCTCTAACACCTCATGGAGGACTGTTTAGACCTTCATCTAAAAATTAGGATAGAGTACAGAAACAAGGTCTTCCAACTAAACTAACGGAAAAGAAAAATTATTAATTAGAGAAACAGGAAAGACTGGATGGTTTCCAGAAACCTATAGCTCAGGTGGTAGAATCTTTAACAGGACAACTACGATTGTTCTCTCCACAAATATTTACATGAAGAAAATCATAAGAAACCTTGTTTACCATTTTCAACAAGTCACCACTCTGCAAACTTGTGAAAGAAAGGTTTCCGGTCAGGTAAGAACAGAATAGATGTTTTTGGCAAATTATATCCGTTATATATGCCCCCACTAAAAGGAAATCACATCTAGTAAAACATTTTAGATCAGAGTTTGATGTAAGAGGTGCCCCTATAAATAATCAAAACTTATTAACAGTAATGAAGGGCAGTTGTGATATTCTAGTGTGTGAAATGTGACAAACTTCCAGAGATATCAATAGTTCTCTAAGGCATCAAAACTAAGAACATTTATTTTCAAATGAGTTGCTCTACATAATTGACTGACATGTGGAAGTTTTGTTCAGCTTCCCGTTTGGGAAAGCTGTGTAGACATTTCGGAGGACTCCTTTGTTTTCCTTTCCTTCGAGCTGATAAAGAGCCATTGAATCAGGGATTTTTCTCTGGCAGGTCAGAATCAGAGGACAGAGTTGAACGATCAAGACTTTTAAAAGTCCTGAGAAACGGATAAGTGTCAGAATATAGAGATAACTGGAGATATCACTTTTTGTCAACGTAAAAGATTCTAATTAAAGCCTTTTTCCGTTGTGAGCATTGTGTCTGTACCATACATGCTGATAGGTTGTACTGGCCAAGCATGAGGGAATCTATCTGCCACATCCCTTTTAAATAAGGCTCTGATTGCTGCTGTCTTGATAAGCGGGTCAACCGGTAATCAGGATTAAAATTCAAAGTTCATCCTTGGGTTACTGGTGCACTGCTGCAAGGCAATATGTCCACACAATGTGTAGCAGATATTGCTGTTGTGTCACATTTCACCTTCAGGTGTGTTAAATCATCATCTACAGTAATCTGGATTATTGTGGCATTAACCAAACACTGGGTTGTTTGTATTTTTCCTCTGTGATTGAATATGTTTACAGATTATTTAATCTGGGTATTAACTGGGTTTCAGTCATTTTTGAAGCCAATGTTTGTTGACGTCTTTCATTCCTTGCCGATTAGAATTAATAGCAATTTGAATTATCTTTAAAACCAATGCTTTTCTTCGTCCTTGAACATAATCAGGAACGAGTTTCATTGTTTAATTAAAAACGGTTTCGCTTTTGAAGAAAATTTGAAAGCCCTAATTTGTGGCCTCTGTTCATCAAAGGAAAATCTGACAAACGCTCTGGTTAAGCTCTCGTGGAAAAGCTTTTGCTTTAACAAAGACTTATTTTTTTCAACAATTACATTTGGAAACAAAACATAAATAGCTTTTTTTTTAACAGTTAATCCCATGTTATCTTTCCTTTTAAAAGTTTCTGTCATCTTAATTTTCTTTAGGTTTTCATTTAGGAATGTTATTCAAAGGATGAATACAAGCAGAGCTTTGTTTTTTGGTAATTGACATAATCGTCAGAATTTTTTACAGCATTAAAAAAGCCAAAGGAGTTAACCAACTGAGATAAGGAGGATGAGTGGAAATTTAGTCCACAGTAGTCAAAGGTCCTGTGATCCATAGGAAATCTGATTTGCGGTACGAAATACTATCCAATGGTGGCCCAGAGAAGGTCTCCCTTACAGTCCTTGAGTCTGTGTAGAATAGATTTATATATCACTATCCCCCGCCAGACCATCTGTCCACTTTCAAATCCAGGGACAGAGCATATTTGTCTCCAGTGTTTCAAAATAATCAAGGGCGCTTTAACTAGACCGATCATTACAGCAAAGAGCATTATTTTAAATACCTTTAGTATTGGGATCTATATCCTATCAAACATAATGCTGGAGTCAGAAGGATTTTTTTGCCTGTCTCATATACTCCTCCAGCCCAAAACGGGTCCATGATTTTGCAGTCCCCCCCAAAAATGTAAAAATGTTCCTTGTTCTGATTCATATTTCCAGCACCCATCTTGTTTTTTCAGTTTTATTTTGTCTGATCTCACAGGAGTATAATTACATTTATGTAGGACTTTTGTTTTGTGCAAACTTTGCCATATATTTATTTTCATTTATCCTATTTTCCAAAATCTGCACACACTTTTATTGTCAATATTTTTTTCCTAATCCTTTTGCGAAAGCAGTTTAAAGCTGATTTATCTTTATTTGAGAGTTTTGTTAATTCATAAAAATTCAAAGCTGTGCATTATTCTTATGACAATATTAGATTCTTTTTTTAAAACAAATTTGGATTTTATATTCTTGCGCTCTTTCTGGTGTACATGTATTGTTTGTATTTTCTTTTTTAAACTTTGTAGTTAAACTAATCCAGAAGGTGTAAACATCTGCTATTCAAAGAGGCTCTGTAGTTAATATCAGACATCAATAGAAATAGTTAGAAATACTTATATCATTAAGATGCATGGTCGTTTTTAAACTAAAAAACTGTTTGTAATCATATTTTTTCTACATCTATTGTTGTAAACCTGGTCTAGCTTTTGATTAAATGCTGAGGTATGCACAAGCAGGCATCAGGTTTCTTTGCTGTCCTGTTTATTGATGCAACCCGTCTAGAGAAGAAGCTCATCCCCTCTGTCCAAGATGACTTGTCACGATCAGAAGCTCCCTGATCAGTCTTCTGAGACATCTACTTTTGTCATCAGTACATTTGGTAAGAGTCATTTAATCATGTTTGCTTTTTTCAGAAAATATACTCACAGTAGTTATGCAAAATTTGATACATAATTGTCTATTTTTTTTAATTAATGCAAAAGCTCTTTTTGTAAATTTCAGGACAACCAGTATATTATTTCTCCATCAGGGAGCATGAAGGCACGTTTCTATCTTAGATAAATTCTTGTGTCCTGAATGTCTGATGCTGCAGACACTCAGTATGTTTAACAGTGAGAAGCATATTCTACCCTGCATCTAGTAGACTTGAGTAGAGTGACATGTTCCCTGGTCGTGTAATGAGACTTCCCCTCTTTATCTGGTGACGCAATGAATTATTTATTGAGGGTATTATCCAAACCAGGGAAGGGTGCACCTGCACTGTTTACTGACACTGAAGCCTCATTCATAATCCAGTATTTATCAGGAGGGATAAATGAATATAAATAAGGTTTTATAGAGGCGTGGCCACATTACAGAGGTTAATATTAGTGTATTATGCATGGGATGCTTGTGTGAATGTGTGAGGAAAAGGTCATGGTCTAAATTCTGGCTGTCAAACAAAGGATTCAGATCTTAAATGTATTGCAACTATTATTTATTAGGAAAACAAATAAATGATGTTTTGAATTAGTGATTCTTCAACTTTTCAGCTTCTGACCTACAAAATCGTACCAGAGTTGACTTATGACCCAAACTATTGGCTGGAAATGCAAACATTTGTACTAAATCAATAAACCATGATTGCTATAATATTACAAACAGCGTCAACAACCAAAAAACAATGTTTTTGTCCATTTATAAATGCTGCTTTTATATCTTTAAGCACTTTAGGATTAATGTTTATTTTATCCAGTAGTAAGATAATGTTTTCTTTTAGTTTAATTTCTGTTATGGGTCTCAAGGACTGCAAGTAGTGTCACAAGCCCAACTTTACGAATCAATGTTTTAAAATTCTTAACATTTATCTCTGTGTTGTTTTTGTTTGAAAAATAAGTCAAAGGGCTGAGCAGTATTTTCAATGTTTAAGTACTTCTCCAGAAATGCTCATTAAAGAAAAACTCCTGGTTTCACAAGAAAGAATGTAATATAAAAAATTAGATGCATTTCTTGGTTTTTCATTGATAAACAAAATTAAAATGTTGTGTATTTTGTCTATCATTTACCTGGAATAAAAAATGCCCAAATTCTTAATGGATAAATTACATTTTAGTGACATGTCAGTAGTTTTCACTTGGTGAAGCCTGTGGGGTATCTCTGCTCTTAGACTGCATGCAGATTTAGAAATAAAAAAGATAGAACTTTATGTTTCTAAAAATACTTTTTAGCCTCATTACTCTCTTCCTAACAAGTGATAGAAAAAATATAAAATAATTGAACTCTAAGCCATTTTCCCTCCATAATGACATGTATAACTCTAGAGAAATGACTTGTCAGGAGTCATATAGACATGACTCCATCTGAATGTTTTAGACACCTTATATTATTGAGCTCAAAAGTATTTCATTTTATAAAATAGAACTTTTCTCGTCAACAGATTAGGTGTCTTATAGAGAAAAAGTAAAGTAGATTAAAGCATTTTTCTCTTTATCTTAAAAAAAATCTATCTAGCTACAAATGTTTTATATTTCATTGGAAGGATTATAATTTTAGTTTAAGAATCAAGGCTGCTGCCTAAAATGGTAAAACTTATAATGTGATGAAATACTTGCGCTTTCTGCTTCAGTCCTTACTTTAGTACAATTTGACATGTGCCCTTTAAAAAGTGGGTCAAGTTTTTCTGTGAGTATTCAGAAAGCTCTTGTTTGGTACAGTGTGCCTTTGGACCCCTAAGAGCATTTCCTTTGCTGCCAAGGAGTAATTTAGAGCCATAAACTGAGTGAAGACCTAATGCTCTATTCTCCCCTGGGCATTAGTAGGTTACTGTTGTATGTTTTTTTTCTGATCTAAACTGAATCTCTAGTGGGAAAAATATTTTTTAGAGTGTTTAGCTATTTGACAAACAAACACACAAAGAAGCACTGCAGCAAAAGCACAGAAGATGTTAGAGCAAGTATTACATAACAATTTTCTGCTCATTGTTTTTTTTATAGATGGTCACTGTTAAATTCAGCCATATGTCAATTTTCATACCAATTTACTTTTAGCAAAGCTGCTTCTTTTCATTTGTTTTTGTAATGAAATACTTCCTAGCAATTATATAATATGCTCCTATGGCTTTCAAATTTTCAAAATGCATCACAAAGCTTAAGTAGCCCAAGTTGCTTTGATAGGTTCAATGCATTGTTGGGGCACTTTTGTGTCTCTCTGCTTCCTTTTTACAGCACATTAGATTTCCTTTATTGGATCTATGTTAGCCATGTTTTCTGGTCAAAGACGCACAGTAAAACCGCAACCATGATGGTCCAGTCTTCATTATAACCTCATCTAGCAAAGATATGGAATAAATTATTGACAGAAACTGCTGAGTTTTGTGCACCAGTAGTACGATTACAAGCTGTGAACTCCTGTACAGAGAGCAGACTTTCTACAGGTGAGAGCAATCCAAAATTAAGCTGTTCCTGCAGCTTAGGAAGCGTTCTTCAGGGGATAGCTGCTTTACTGTTTCTTTGTTAAATTATGTTCTTTATTTTCCTTTCTCCACTTGCAGCATAGTGAGACTTATGTATGGCAGCTTAAACTCAACAATGTGCTGCGTCAGCTTTCAGAAGGAATGGCAGGTGGGGGTACTTCCCTGATACTGAAGAAGATAATCGGACGAAAGTAATAATTGGAAAATATTTTATGTAACTTATATATATAATAATGTATTTCTTGCAAACTTAAAAAAAAAAAAAACAACAAAAAGTTCTTGGTCATAAAGGGATAGGGCTGGTTCAGGGCTCCCGTCTGTCCAGGACAACTCGGCCATCATCATGTAGCTTGTCAGCAAAAGGCACAGAGTGTGTTAAAATGCACTGCAAAACTTATTCTGGACTTGAGAAAAGACAGCAGAACGACACTAGAAGATAGCATGGCTCCCCAAATCTTCTTTGACAGCGGAGATGTAGCACCACACCTCAGACAACTCTTCTTTTGGGTTTGAGAAGGTAATTTCTGAAATGTTTTTTGTAAAGCAACAGTCCAGTGCCTTTTTAGTTCATGGGTGATGTTTTTGATATGCCTCTAGGTCAGTCGTGCCTAAGCTGGTCTAACAGGTCTGTTTGGCATCTCTTAAAACACTGACTACAGCTATAGTCTATACCTTTTGAATCTAACCCAGTCCTTTAGTGGTTTTACCTCCATGTGGATGAATATGATTGTGTGCTGGGTTACTATCCAGTTAGTCGTTTTTATGATTCTGTGAATTTTTTTTCATTTATTTATTAATTTTGTTTACATTTCTAATCCTAAACTTGTCTGAATAAACTAACCTAATAAAAAAAATATTATTTCAGCTATCATTTTTATTACTCTTATGTAATATACTGTACATCTTTATATAAGAAACTGAATTTGGTTTTTAAGGCAAAACATAATTTCTCTTAGTATTTCACACTCTACCTATAGTATTTATTTTGCTTTAATAATGTTGTCAACCATTTGTCTTTATCCCCTATCTCACTATTTATTGTCTGTGTCCTTATATGCAATAGAGTAATGCCCTTGATGCCCTGATTGAATTGCATAAGAGATCTTATGCCATTAATATACATAAGTCCTATTAAAAAGCTGGATACTTTTGAGCTATATGGCTTTTTGGGACTTAAAGAATGTTTTGTTCTTTCTGTTGATATCATTTCACTTCAAAAATACCATATTAATCTCAAAGAAAAATGATATAAATTATTATATAAAAAGAAACCGACATCTGACAAATTGTTGTTCCTGTATAGTGGATTAAATGGAAAGAATAAATTAGATCCCATCCCCTGATTAGATAAACTTATAAGAGTTGGGTTTCCTTGAATTTGAAAGCCAACATGGAGGAAGGAGGGGTTTTTGGATGTTATGTAAAAAGCTTGTTAAAAGAAATTCAATGAAGAGAAGCGAGGACACCTTGTGTTCCTCTCATCAAATCTCCTCTTTGTTGCACCCCGGATCAAATGGGATGAACTGGCACTGGCCCAATATGAGAACTTTAAATCCTACACACAGCAGTTTCCCAACTTTTCTAACAGCCTTCTGTTCTTGGAGAAAAGGGTTCTGAACAGGGATTAACTCTGTTCTTTTTCTGCTCCTCTTTGATAATAGTTGCCTAAAATGTCACATAATGACTGTCGGTGTCCCTGGGACTGGCTTTACCGGATGCTTTTTGGGGTAAAGCTTTTTTTTTCAAATGTAAATGTAGCAAATAAGGAGGTTTGACTGAAGACAGACAGAAAAGGGGAAGTGGAAGACACACATACACAGCATATCTTCTCCACTATCTGGATTTCTCCTACATTTATCTTTGTATGTTATAACTGGAGACATTTAAATAAAACTAGAAATGAATCTTTCAAACAAATTGATCTACTTTTTTTAATAAATATATTAAGAAAGGACCTTTTTAATGATAAGTTTTACTGATTTAATTATCATCTTACTTCATAGTTATGTGCTTTAGCTCATCATGACTTTATTTTATCTCTCTCACTGAATCAAAATCATTCAACAGTGTTAAAACAATAGAAAAGAGGATTGTTCTGCAGCTAATTTGCTGTGCAGGTTAAGCAATCAGATGTACTTTAGCATATAAAGCAAGACAGTATTTTAAAAGAAAATGCTATTCGTTTCAGATTCAAAATTTCCAGATTAACTCATTGAATTATTATTACAAGTAGGTGAGATATTTAATTCTGTTTATTTAATAACTTTGCTGATAATATTTGAGATGTTATATTTGTGTCAGCCTTTCGTGACAGAAATATTATATAGAATCAATTATAAGGAGGGACACTAGAAGATCAAAAGTATATATTAGATGGGGGGGGAGGAGGTCAGGGGTAAGCTACAAGGATAAAAGGGACAGAATTCAGTATTGATCATGTCTTGAAATGCTAAATATTTATTGATTTTTTTACTAGTTACAGAGTGGCCTGTATAAGATGATATTGTTTCCAAAAGTCTCTTACCACCAAAGCCTTTTATTAACAGCCTTCATCTATAAAGCTGACAAAGCAGAGGAGGGAAAAGTGATATCGTTGTTCCGGATAATAAATTCAGATTCTAAGGTATCAAATTTATCTGAGGCACAAGGACTAGTACACAGTAATCAATTATGGTTGTACTGTAATGCATTATTTGAGTCATGTTGGAAGCTGTTCCAGCCCATTTCAGAGAGGCTTGATTCAAATCCTGTAACATGCTGGCGCCATCTGAAGGACCTCATCTGCTTCAGGCTGATAGTGCTGACCTCACCTCTAATCAAGACCCTTGAGAGGCTGGTCCTCAACCTTTGTTTACCCCTGGTAAAGCCTTAATTGAATTCAGTGCAGTTCAGTTACCAGCCTGGCATTGTGACAGATGCTGCATCAACTACCTGCGCTGAGCCCTAATCCACATTAAGAAGCCTGGGGTCACCGTGTGAATTATGTTCTTTTATTCCTGTGGTTCATTAACACCATTCATTCTGGACTGGATAGGGACCAACTGGAACTGCACCAGCACTTGTCCCAGTGAATACCAGACTACCACAGTGTCTGACTGGTCGGCATGCGATATGGAGGCCCAGCAGATACTGGTGCAGTGACGCACGTATGCTTTCATTTCAAAATTGGACGGGATTAGCAACTATGATCACAGAATATTACACTGATTACTGCCAGTTATCTTACCGGTAAAAGTTGTCTTTATCATCAGTCTTTGGTGTAGCGGTCTTTGGTGCTGTGATACAGTTTATAGTCTCAGAGGTTATCATAAAGCCATCATTTCAGTTGCCAGCTTGAATCCTAACTCAGCTTTTCAAACCTTAGAGTAGAATAGAACAGAACAGAATAGGGTGTACCCGTATGAAAGCATAAGGATACACACAAGACCATGAAATATGAAAAGGAATGGAAATCAACAAGTTAGAAATAAACTATGCAGCAAAGAAAAATAAATATCTATGAAAAGAAAAAAAAAATTGCAAAAAAAGTAATTCTCAGAATAAATACAAATATTCGAGACAAAAAAACTGCAGCAGATTTACTGAAAAAAATTGAATAAAACATTGATAAGATGCAAATAGCAGAGGAAAAATGCATTGATGAACCCAAGTAATAACTGTGCAGGTAAAAACTGTGCAAATAATAGCATGGTATCAACACTCATCCTGGCTTTTGGGAACGATAATAAATATAAAGTCTTGCAGCAGCTGGAAGGAAGGACCTGTGATAGAGCTTGTGGACCCAGAGTTAACTAGTCTTTAGATGAAGGAGCTCTCAAAGTTCTGTAACAGCTCCACGTATGGAGAAATTGAACAACAGTGATGCTATTTTTGTTACAGTTCTTCTGTCTCCTTTAGGAATGCTATTTTTGTTTTCTTAGATTAAAAAAAAATCAGTGGCAAATGATGTGCATGAGAGAGGGAAATAAGTGAAAGCCTTGATTGGTAAAAAGTTATTTACAAAGAAAAAAATGACAGCATTCCTGTTAGGGGTGCTGGAAAAAAGTTATTTGGCGATATATATCACAATTTTTGGCCACTCAATATAATATCCATCTTTCAGCTCCAAAGATCAGTTAAACAAAAAAAAAAAAACATTTTAACCCAAAATCATGGGGGCAAAATGCGCTACTGTTGCACCACCGCTCCCGTGGAGGGCGCCACAAAGCCCTTTGGCTGTGCAGCGCAGCACCATTTCTGTAGTAGAGGCAGTCACAGAGGCAGATGCAGGGTGTGTTTGATTTCAGGGGCTGCATCTTTTAAGGACCCAGTCTACCTGGTCTGGGTCCTTCGAGGACCATGAAAATAAGGAGGCCAGAAGACTCATGGCTCTGGATTCAAACAGGTCTTGCCTTCCCCCGGCTTTGAGCGCTCCCCATTCAGTAACTGATAACACTTGTCTGATATCCCTCAGATCTTATCTCACCCTTTCAAAATATCTGCAGCCAGTTCTTTCAGGTCATCCTCATTCTGAAGCAAGAGCTCACTTTTTCTTGATACCTGGTCCTTATATAAGATATCCAAGTTAACTCCTAACATCTAGTAGGAATTATATTTCTTACTTTCGAATTGAGGTGGTAAAGAGCAAACACTTCTATTTGTTTTTCTCACATTTGTGCTTAATCTTATAGGGAAGCTTCTCAAGATATCAAATAGCAACAAAAGTATTTCTACAGTAAAAAGACATAAATATTCAACTCTCACTCTCTTAAATACAGTAATTTAAAACGTTGTTATCACTTGAAACACTTAAAACCTTCTGGTAGTCTTTTGCCAATTTGCTTTGACTATTATTATTTATTTAGGTTTATGACATGAAATGCAAGTTAGATAAGTTCAATTTGAGACTGCTCTATGACTTTTTTTGTGAAGCGTGAGAAGACCTGGAAAATATTTCCTACTGTGTTTTCACTTCTCACAAAGTTCCTCACTGCTCTCAAATCCATGCCAAGTTCAGTGTGGGAACGACAAACACTCCTTGTACCCAAGCTCTGAAGTGCCAGCAGTAATATCACAGAGCAGCTCTCTTTTATTTTAGCTGTAGACTGTTGTCTTATAATGAAGAGGATTCATTTAGAGTAGTACAAAGCTAGTGTTAGCTGTGACCATGTCAACATGGCTAATAAGTCTCCAACAGTTGTCAGCAGCACTGCGAGGCAACAGGAAAGATGAGCAGACTTGGAGAGTTAGAGAAAAAGAGACACTTATTACACAGTGGACACCAGTGACATGTGGTGAGATTCATCAATGGTGAGGCGCTAAATCCTTTGAAAACACAAATGTATGAAACCTAGCTATACCTTGATCAAAACTTTTGTTTTAAAAGATTTTTATGATGATGTAATCAATCTCACAAAAGTCAACATGGCAAGAAAAACATTTTTTTTTTCTATTTTGTAAGATCTCTGTTTTTTAATCAAATTGGGAATTGTGTATGATCTTACCTTTGTTTATGAAAACTAAAATTGCATTAACCATAAAACCCTTTTACCTTCATGTCTGTGACGCTCATCAGTTATAAGTAAATCTTTAAGTGTCCAACCAAAAACATGTACAGATCTTCAAGCTTTGGTTGTTTGTATTTCTATCTTTAAAAACTCTTGGTATAACTTAGTTTAGAAAAATCCTTAAGTTTGAGATATAACCTTCCATTTTGTCTGAACAAATAAAAATGAGTCTACAGTGATATTACCCCTAATCTCTGGTGGAGTACTTAGCAACCTGCACCTATTAGGCCTTTGCTCTAATCTCCCCCCTCTCCCCCTACCTATATGCACACTACTTTTTGCCTCACCCTGTCAATTTTTACTGTGCATTTGTAGCAGATTAGAAAATGAAATAAATATGCCACAAATATTTATTAGATAAAACAGATTGTTAAATATTAGAATATTATACATGCATAAGTTGAAAGTCACAGGGTGGATATATGAAGAGACAGCAGTGTGATTTTATAAAATGGCTGTGCTGCTCTGTATCACCAGGGTGAGGCACATTTATTCACTACCTTACATGAATTTCAAAGATTTTGACCATAGGGTATCTCAAATCCATTTTCTTAGATCAGTCAAGTGGACACATTTCTCAAATTATTAAATGAAAGCATTTTACTTGTCATGATATAACATAAGGCCCATTGACTGGCTTTCATGCAGTAAAGTCTCCTCCATATCCTCAAGGATTCGTGTTAATGAATGATGGCTTATTGTTCAGTTCTGCCCTCATTATTTGCAGTTTAGCTAAATTGTATTTATGTAACAACAGACCATACAGAAAAACTAAAAACGTTTATACAATGGAACATAATTAGGAAGTGATGGTCAAGAAGATGTCATTAGCTCTTTTTTGTTAACCATCAAATTGTGCAAAATACATTTGAGAAATTGAAACATTGTAATAAAAAAATCAGGGTTTTCAATAAAATGTTTTTGCTTTTTGATAGGATGGTTTTTCTCTCACATCAAAATTACTATATGCATGAAAACACTTTTTTCACTTGATCTGGACCTTACTACCTTGTAAAAAGACGAAGGAGAGGAGCAGTTGGAGGAGGATGGTGTGACATATTTAGATTCATGAGGAGTATTTTTTTTACATTTAGTTCACAGTGATGAGCACTAGAGCTGTGGCTGAATTATGGAGATATCTCATGTGTTTACATCTGCCACTGTCATGTAGTTTTCAAGAGTTATCAAGTTAACAAAGATATTCGCAATTTGAATTATATTTCTTATTTAATGGAAACAGCGTTTTAGTGAAAATATGCATTTTTGAAAATAGCAGAATATCTACATAGTTTAGCCCACATTTGTAATGTCATTTGCAGGCCACAATTATGGGACACTCGGTTTAAGTAAAATATTTCATTTTTAGGGATGGTTCTGCTTTGAGTTCAAGGTTCAGTTCAGGAAGTCTTGGGAGGAAGAGATGATAATTTGGTTCTTTAAAGGGAGGATTTGTGATGATAATTCATCATGTTTGAGCTAAATCTATTCATAAAGGTGAGAAGAAGAGAGAGCTGGTTCATAAGTTGTTCTCACGAGAGAAGCTGCAGCAGAGCAAGAACACTGGAGGATGGACAGGCAGATCTTGGTAGCTGCTGCTCAGGAATATAACCAGCACAGAAATAAACTAAGGCTCCATGAGAGGACCAGAGGAGAGAGTCCAATTGTTCAGCAAGGGATGTCTCTAGTAAACGTGTAGCAGGAGTCCTGGAAACACAACAGAGACAAGGTCTGGGGAAAAAAACATGGAATCACTAGGAGAAGAGGCCTGATTACCCCTAAGTGTGTGAAGACAGTCTAGCGTCCCTCTCATGAATGAGTCTCCCTCTTATGCTGCTACTTAGTTAAGACTGATGATCTGCGGCTTCTAAACCTCACCTAAAAAACACATCCTGTTGACTGAAGAAGGAAAATAACACCACAACATGCCCTTGGCCAGCACTCTGCCTTCAATGACATGACACATGTATGTAGGATGAGAAACCCTACACCTCTTAGATCGAAGCAGATAAACAACTAATGGTTTTGTTCTAATATGTCTACACACATAAGGTGTAAAATGCTTTGATTGTAAAAGTCCTGAAAATAGACAAACTATTATTGACTTCTACTGAATCACTACTGTTGGCACCTGACCTTATCAATGAGCTTATCATACCCTTTACTACCTTCCATCAATCAAATATTAACATAATAAATCATACCTGTAGAAAATTAGTGCATTAATATCAGTACATCATTGCAGGGTCATTGATCTGGTCTTCCAGTTGCCATACAAATATAAACAAAGGATTAATCAAAGTGACGGACTAAACTAACGACTCCTGCCAATAAGACTTTATTTCTCTATTCTATATTTTCTTTCACTGGTTTTATTTAAAGCTTTTTTGAAAGCTTTTCACTGTTCTTCCATTCTAGTCTTTATGTTGTATCACAGAACGATAAGACATTTCTTGACAACAGTCAATAAAAATTCAATTGAAGGTATGAATGTAGCAAAGGCATTGCTCCAAATAGTCATAGCGGCCCAGTTTCTCCTATTTGTTTCATTCAATTGTCTTTGAAAATGTTTGGATTCACCTTGCATTGCTCCTGGAATACATTTTAGTACATCATGAAATAAAGTTTTCTAAAAGCATCAGGAACAACAGCACACCTTTGTTTAACTATGTTCATGTAGCAACCAACATTAAACTGGGGTCAGTAAAATATGAGTTTGCAAAATATCTATTAACTTTCATTACTCCTAAATGTGTGGTAAGTGGATTCATTTTAAGTTGTCAATGCAAAGGTACCAGAAAATACTTTTACAAGGAAAATTAGACCATTTTTGCTCTCCTCCTTGTAATCTGCTCTTTTAGCCACAGTGACTTCTTGCTCCTGTCAATCTTTATATTAATCAACTTTACTCCTCAGCAGGTAGCTACTACTTTACGCCACAGAGTTCAAATCCCTACGCTGACAGACACCTCTGTACACAGGGTCAATCAAACACTTGATGTCAATGAGAATATTAATTGATTCCATTTCAACAGAAAAAAGAAAACAAGGCTTCATTGAAGGTTGTAACTGTCAGTTCTGAAATACATAACCTCTTCAACTTTCTGTTCTCTCCGTGTCTTTTTAGGATTTTTAGGTAACAAAAGCTCAGCCACAATGTTTAACACTAAGCGGTGGCAATAAGAGCATTTTTCTTTACCCTTATTCTAACACGGACACTAAGGGATGGATGATATAGACCACATAACCTTAAAGGTATTAATTCTGCCCTCTGTTTGTACCTAGAGATTATATTCTCCAAGTTATCAGTGAAAAATATGACAGGAATACCTTCCAGGGTTAGAATTCTTACTTGCAAAGTTATGTATCTCAAACCACCCTACAGTTCAATATCTAAATGACTTTCATTCATATAAATTGCTGTTATTTTGTATTTTTTTTATATTTTGTATCTTACTACCTTAATAGAGATTTGTAAAATAAAGTGAACTTTGCATGCCAGTGAGTCCATAGTACCACAATAGCTCAAATAGTTTGAGATGTCTGGCCTCTGACTGTACATGGGGGATTTTTCAGCCTCTTTCAAACTTTCAGGCAGTCAAATTTCACTCCAATAAACCAGATGTGCAAGTGGTTTTAGTAGATTTGGAATGCAGCCAACCTGAGTCTGCCGATGCAGAGAAAAAACACATGAGTGCAGACTGGACACACAGTCCAGGCTGCAGGTTGTCCAAGCAACCCTAAAGTCCCCATAAAGTCAAGGAATATGACTCTAACTGTAGACGATGCACTATTCAACAATAAATCATCTTTATTATCTCTACTAAATATCTTATTTGATTTAATGTTCTTTCATATTCATCGCCATAAATGTTGCTAACACTCAGATATGGGATAAATATTACTACTTGCTGCAATCTTCTTTTGGTTTGTCTTTTTCTGACTTTGCTGTCAGTAAATATTGATTCTTGTTATGTTTAATATCATGAAGAGACCATTTTGATGTTTCATTTTTAATCAAAATTATAAGCCGTCAGGGATTCTGTAAGCATTTGTAAATTTCACTGCAGGAAATGCATCATCAAGGTTATAGGTCGATATTTTGAGAGTCCTC
The DNA here is from genome assembly GCA_034780135.1 of Jordanella pulchra. Classification (NCBI taxonomy): domain Eukaryota; kingdom Metazoa; phylum Chordata; class Actinopteri; order Cyprinodontiformes; family Cyprinodontidae; genus Jordanella; species Jordanella pulchra. Next base: position 1,005 of record JAUZNJ010033782.1, on the reverse strand, counting down.
TGTGGGTTTGAAAAGATAATGATGTGCCAGTTGATGACACATCAGATTTGACCATTGATTAGATAGAGCAATATATCCTAAATTATGTGGTCTGCTAACTCCATGGTTGTGCATGACAAACCCCGAAAGACATTCAAAAGAAAATGGTTAAAAAGCTGATTTAAAATAATTAGGTGTGAAAGTACTTTTGTTCACTTTTCAACATCAGATATATTTATATGGAACTCAAATTATTTGTATAGAGCTTGATGGAAATGTAATGTATAACATCTGTTAGTCTGTCATAAACATTTTCTTTTTTATTTTTATAGGTCAGCTCAAGCTGTCAGTCTTCAAAAAGGATGAAATACTTGTTGTCAGTGGTGAGTGATCTTAATGGCTGCCCATATGGAGAGACCCTTCTTTTATTCATCTCATTGAAACCAGGGCGGTACAATCTGTTCCCTCCTCATTCTTTGTTGTGAGCACATTTGTCATGTTTTAAATATTATTCAAAATAGACTACAAGATCAACTTTATTTATACTGCAAACATAATTTGCTGAAGGTAAATATTGAATAACCTACTGCAGATCACTGTTGAAAGCACAACATGAGACCATTAATGATAAAAACCTTGGTTTGTGGTACATTGATTCAGCACGACTGTTTATTTTGGTTTCCTAGCAACCAAACTGACTATCCTTGCCTTTCTGTTAAGGATTCTCTGTCTAACCACTCAGCATTTTTTTCCTTTCTTTGATGTAACTGCTTTGCTTTCTCATTTCTCACCGTCTATTTATTAATGGACGCTGTATTATATATAAGCTCAAAAGAATTATGAAAAAATAGCTAAATATAAAAAATATACCTGAAACTAGTTTTTAAAACTACTAATTATGTTCAGTCAAAACTCTTTCCTGAATAAACTGAGGTTACAATGTATGCTGAAGCTTGTTATTTCTCAGTAAGTTAAAACAATGATCAAAACACAAATTCATTAAGCAACAGAACTTTAACCTTTTGC